>CATQJA010002567.1:0-192873 GCA_958295435.1 Mesorhabditis spiculigera
CTCTCTCGCTCTCTCTGTCCCTCTCTCTCACCCCCCCTCTCTCTCGCTCTCTCACTCGCTCTCTCTCTCTCTCTCTCTCTCTTTCTCTCTCGCTTCAATCAATTTTTTGTAGCTCAAATATGGCGATCAGCTCGAGGAGGTGAAACGTCTGCAAACACAGCTTCACTTCCGGGACGAGCAAATTCAGAAGCTCGTCAAGCAGAGCACCATGTTGCAAGTGAGGTTTTGGAAATAAAAAACCCTTATTTTCACAAAGAATTTCTAGCCTAGCACCTGCCCTGTCCTAAGGAATCCCTATGCTAGCCTGCCCCTTTCAGAGATTGAGCTCGGCCCATACGCCGAACTTGGACCTCCACCAAAGACGATAGGCCCAAGCCTGAAGGCCAAAAAACTGAAGCTCCCCTGAAGACGCCGTAGCGGAGCAGCAAGCTGAGGAAGAGCATGACTCCCAAGAAAGCCGAAAACTCTCTGAAGATCCGGATTTTCGCGCTGAGGCCAGAGACGACGTAAGCCGAGCGCAGAGGGCTGGAAGAGCCAAGGGGTAGCGGCAGTTCTCTCTCTCTCTCTCCATTTCTCTCTATCTCTCTCTCTCACCTAGCTTTCTCTCTCACTAAAACCACTTCTTTTCAGGGCCAAAAGCCAAAGAACACCGTCAACGCCAAGCCGCCCAGCTGCTAGACTCGCAGCGTGGCGATGTGGAAAACACACAGGCGATTCTGATTGCCACACTTTATGAGGGATGATGCAACTGTTGACGGTGGGTATTTCGAAAGGCCGTCTAGCAGAGATTCTTTAGAATTGGACGCGAAGGACGAGATTTTGAAGCAAATGCCCACCGCCACGGCGGCTTCGAAAAGGTCGTTGGTTGGCTTACGAGCGGCTTGGATTGGGTTGAAATCTCTCTCCCTTTCTCTCCCTCTCTCTCTCAGTTCTCTCCCTCTACCCTCCTCTCTCTCTCACTGTCTCTACCACCCCCCACTTTAGCCTACAACACATTGAACACCTCGAAAGGAGCGCCAGGCCGACAATGGGGATGATGAAGCCCAACTCGGCGAAGTCACAAAGTCGAGATTGAGGTTTGTGGTCGATGCTCGCCTAGGGTTTCGTTACGCCCCAACTACCGTAACCCCACCAACCCAGAACGCCCTTCGCGCCATCGAACTCGGCGGCGACGAGGCTCGAGCGCCGCATGGCGGAAACGTCGCGAAAATGGTGGCCGAAAGGGTCAGGGCCAAGCGGGCTGAGCGAGCTTCGAATCGACAAAAAGGCAAGGCAGGCTAGCAGCGATTTTTGGGAACGAGCTGGCTAAGAGAGACCATTTGACTTTCAGGAAATTGCACCGTTCTGAGGAGCAGGTGATGCGCCTCAAATCCAAGCTGATCCCGACGAGAGGAGCCAACAAGAAGACTGAGCCAGGCTGCAGTATGACTTGGTGAGTAGCAGAGATTTTTTTTAGGGGAGGGCAGGCTGGCAGAGATTCTTCAGGAAATGGCAGGCTAGCAGGGATTCCTTAACATATCCCCCTACCGTAATACTTCCATTCAGGACCTCTCATCGATCGAGACCGCTCGTCTCATGGAAAAGCTTCTCCGCAGCGTCCCCCTCACCGACTACGAGACGCTCCGCATCAAGTACGACGCGCTTCTAAAGACGGACGCCTTTGGGCCAAGTGCCGCGGCTACGGTAGGGCTACTGTCCGTCGGTTATTGAGACTTTTCAGACTACCGTTACCGAGCAGCCACTAATTTCCCTCATTACTACACATCAAAGAGAGGAGTACGATGAGCTGTTGGCAAGGAATGCATATCTAAAGGTAATTTTCTGGAAGGTGGCTGGAAAGGCAAAAACACGTTTTTTTTAAGCCAGGCTCTGCCTTAAAGTTTCTTGAAAAACGCTGGGCAAGCTAGCAGAGATTCTTAGGGGCCAGATTTTCGGATTTGGCATGCTAGCAGCGATCCATCCTTGATCGGTAGGAGCGCGTTTTTCAGCTCTCGGTAAGCAAGCAACGATCCTTGTGGAACCGACTTTGACCAAGGATAGGCAAGCTAGCAGAGACTTTTGCAGAAAGCTAAGCGCGGGGGCAAGCTAGCAGAGGTTCCTTAGGAATCATTCATAGCCAAAAATCTTTCAGAAAATGCTCGAGATCCTCACTGACCAGAACGAGTTTTGGAGCCGGGAATGCGATATATTGCAGGTAAGAGAGAGAGAGAGAGAGAGAGAGAGGGAAACCGCTCCATTTTTCAGCTCGAAAACGAGGAGATCAAGCGCTTCCTGGAGGATATGGAAAATCGTAGTGATCAGCGGGAGATCTTGGGTAATTTTTTTGGGTCCAGGATTCCTAAATGATCTCTGCTGGGCTGGCTGATCTGAATTTTTAGGTGAAATCGAGCGTCGACTTTTACAAACGATTCGCGAGCAAGCGGAAGAAGCGATGGAGAGAGATTCTGATAAACGGCGAGGGAATGAGCATTTTAAGTAAGGGAAAGAGCGAGAGAGAGAGAGAGAGAGAGAGAGAGAGCGAGAGAGAGGGAGAGCAAGATAGTTCTTTTTTCAGCCGATTCGAAAAAGCCCAAGGCCAATGGCAGGCCCAAAAACGCCATCTGATGCATGCCGTCCAGTTGCTACAAACCACACTTCAGGTTGGCCGTCGTAGCATTTAGCATTTTTATTTCTGTTTTTACCTGTATTTTCAGAAGGAAAAAAACAACCGTATCGACGGGCTGACGCTCGACCAGATCCAGATTTTCCACTCGAAAATCGGGGAGCTGATCTTGAGAGATGAGGAGAGCCAGGAGAAGGCGGAGAGAGTAAGGAGTTTCCGGTTGTTAGGAAATGGCAAGCTAGCAGAGATTCTTTAGGAAAGGGCAGGCTAGCAGAGATTCTTTAGGAAAGGGCAGGCTAGCAGATAGTTTTTGGGAAAGGGCAGGCTAGCAGAGGTTCTTTAAGCAAGGGCAGGCTAGCAGAGATTCTTTAGGAAATGGCAAGCTGGCAGAGATTCTTCAGGAAAAGGTGCGGTAGCTAGCAGAGCTATTTCCAAAGCACACCAAAACCGCCCATACCATCCGATTACGCTAGGAAATTTAGCTCGCACTTTCAACGATTTCCCTAGGCTAATACCAGTCTATTTTCGCCCTTGTCTTGGCCTTTCAGGCCCTTTTCTGACATCTCAAAGTTACTAGGCGACAGCAAAATTAGCCTCCCCAACCAGGGCCCCACCGATACGAAAAAGCCGCCTTTTTCCCCTCGGGGTCGACCATTCCGAATAATTGCTATTTGCACCTGAAATTCCTACCTCCGCCCTCCTCAATATCCCGGCTATGAACACCATCGAAAATTACGCGGAAAATTTGGTTTGGCAACAAAAATTTTGGGACCTAAAATATGCAAATTAGGTGGAGGGAATATTTTGGTCGACGATGGAGGAATATGCAGCGATTGAGGATTATATAGATCAGATGGTAACTTGGCTGGATTTCCTAGAGAATCGCTGCTAGCCTGCCCTCTACTAAAGAATCTCTGCTAGCCTGCCCTTTCCTAAAGAATCTCTGCTAGCCTGCCCTTTCCTAAAGAATCTCTGCTAGCCTGTCCTAGGTTTCATGGTAAAAACAAAATAGCATTTTAGGTCGAAAAAATTCGACTTGACGTGGAAAGCCAGCTTCGCTCAATCGAAGCCAATAGAAAAACGCAGGAAATTGCTGATGTAAGATTGAAAACTTGGAAAATTTGGTTTGCAAATTTTTAGGCCGAAAACCAGGACCCGAATCGGGTGAAACGTGCTCTGAGCGGTGCCCTGCTTGAAGTCGGGCAGCTGAGGGAGCAGCAGAGGATCAGCCAGGCTTTGGTAAGCTACCTCTCTCTCACTCTCGTTCTCTCTCTCTCTCTCTCTCTCTCTCGCTCTCTCTTACGCTCTTCTCTCTCTTCTGCTCACTCCCGCCTTAGACCCAAAAACTCGAAGCCGACCTCTCGAAGAAGACGCTGGAGTGCGAGGAGTTGAACAAGGTCGTCAAGGTGGGAATTCGAAGCGAAAACAAGCGGTCTTTTTCAATATTTAGGAACACGTTGAAGCCCTGATTTCTTGGGACGTTTGGAGGGAATTCGACTCCGAGGAAAAGCCCAAGAGAGTAGCAAAAATTGAGAAAATCGAGAAGGAGACATCGGTAAGCTTTTTAAAATAATCTCGGCTAGCCTGCCCTTTCCTAAAAAATCTCTGCTAGCTACCCCGTGTTGCTTTTTCAGCCCGAAGCCGAAGAAGGCTACCAAGAAGACTACGAAAGCGAATCGACTACAGACAGCGGGGCTGATAGTGAAGCCGGGCCAAAGGTTTGTCATTTCCGGCAGAAACAGAGCTGTCGCGTTCCCTTTAAAGGACTATTGAAGGCAAATCCTTGCCAGCCCCTTCGATTTTTGGCATTGAACGGTTAAAGGGGGCGGTTGACGAATTGCCAAGCGACTAAGGCTATGGATTTGCCTTCCCGGGGCCTTTAAACCATTTAAAAGCACCGTAAATTTCTTTTCAGGTGATCGTCCGCACCATCGTTAAGGACAACCGCAAGCCGTTCGAGGAGCAGTTCGCGCGCATGAAGAAGGCCACCCAGATTTGCATCCAGACCTATAAGGTGGGGCATTTTTTACTTTTAGGGTCCTTTAAAGGGTCGTGGAAGGCAAATCAAGGCGAAAACAGAAAGGGCGGGACTGAATTTGGCTTCGATTGCCCTTAAAAATTTGTTTTCTTCAGGAGCAGCTAGCGCAGAGGGAGGAAGCCATCGAGCACTACAAGAAGCTGCTGAAGGAGAGGATGGAAGAGCCGCCGAGAGAGGTTAGTCGGGCTGTCTCTCTCTCTCTCTCTCTCCTCTCTCTCTGGCTCTCTCTCCATATCTCTCTTTCTCTCTCTCTCTCTCTCTCTCTCTCTCTTCTCTTTCTCGCTCTCACTCCCTCTCTCTCTCTCTTTTCTCTTTCTCTCTCTCTCTCTCTCTCTCTCTCTCTCTTTCTCTCTCTTTCTCTCTCTCTCACTCTCTCTCCCCCTCTCTTCCATGATTGTATTTTTAGGTCTTCCGAGAAGTTGAGGTCTTCAAGGAAATCTCTACCGTCAACGACAATCTGGAGAAGGAGCGGGATGAAGCTCTGGGAGAATCGATCCGGCTTCAAAGCCTGGTGAGCGAGGCTAGCAGAGGCCATTTAGGAGCGAGCAGGCTAGCAGCGGTCATTTGGGGTTTTTCAGGTCGAGGAGCTCGAGCAGGCCAACGTCATGCTCGCAAGAGAACGGACCGGACGGAGCACCAGGGTGGCGAGTGTGGGTTTTTGGTCAGCTTATGCTCAGGCTAAGGCTGGGCTCTGGCTTAGGCTTAGACTTGGCTTAGGCTTAGCCTAGGCTAGGCTTTGGCTTAGGCTTAGGCTTAGGTTTACTCTTGGTTTTCAGGCCTCTCAGCAGACGGACCCGGTCCAGTTTTCGAGCCCTACAGAAGAAGCGACAAAATCTAGTGAAAAAGCGATCAAGGAGACTCCCGCCGCGCCTACCGTAACTCACATTTTGTACCACTGGGCTTACTGTACTCTAGATACCTGAATTCCCGAGCAGAGAGTACGCCGACCCGACTTTGCCGTTCAAAATGAGATCCGGACGTTAAAGGAGCGTGTAAGGCGGCTGACGACGGCAAATAAGGTAAGCGAACTAGCAGAGATTCTTTAGGAAAGAGCAGGCTAGCAGAGATTCCTCAGGAAAATCAGGACATTTTCTATTTCAGGACCTCCTCGCCACCTGCGAAAAAATCAGGGATGATGCTCTGCAAGAGTTGGAAGCCAAGCGCAATCGCTTAGCCACCCAGGGGGATGCTGAGGTGAGCCGCCCGTCACTTGAATGGCCCTTTAAAGGACCGCTGAAGGCAAATTCAGTCTCGCCATTTTTGGCCCTTAGCCAAATACCGCTACCTTATTTGGAACCTCCCTGTAAACCAAAAAATGCCTCGGGGCACAGTACTTGGTCCGAGACGGGTCCCGCAACGGATAAAGGGCCGGCCGGCAAAGGATTTGTTCTTCACTGGTCCTTTAAACTACGAGTTTATTAATTAACTGAAACTATAATTTAATTAATTTAATGAAATTGATTCAGACAACGAGGCTTCGGACTGAATGCGAGAGGCTGCGTAGAGAGACGCGGGCGCTGCAGAGGACGGTCGCCATTCAAAACGAGACGATTCGGAATACGCAGAATTCGGAAGAGCGGAAGAATGCTACGGTAGAGCAAAGAATCTCTGCTATCTGCCCGTTCCTAAAGAATCTTTGCTAGCCTGCCCTTTTCTAAAGAATCTCTGCTAGCCTGCCCTTTCCTAAAGAATCTCTGCTTGCCTGCCCTTTCCTAAAGAATCTCTGCTAGCCTGCCTTTCCTAAAAAATCTCTGCTAGCCTGCCCTTTCCTAAAGAATCTCTGCTAGCCTGCCTAGTCAATTTTTCAGGAAGAAGTGGCAAAATGGCATGAAAAGAAGAAGGCCGAGCAGACGATTGTGATTTTGAAGAAGCGGCTGAAGGTGAATAGAATTTTCCAGCTAATTTTAACTTTTTTTTTTCGAGTTACAGTAACCCTTTTCTTTAGGAAATTGTAGAAAGGGAAGACGAGTTGAAGGGCCAGATCGAGAAACGGGACCGAAGAATCGAGGAAATGAAGCGGGATGAAGCCGGCCGGCAAACGGAGTTGGAGAGAATGGAGAGGAGGTGAGGAAGAGGTTTCCTAAAGAATCTTTGCTAGCCTGCCATTTCCTAAAGAATCACTGCTAGCCTGCTCTTTGCCAAAGGGTCTCTGTTAGCCTGCCCTTTCCTATAGAATCTCTCCTAGCTTGCCCTTGCCAAAAGCACTTTTTTAGACTTCGTGATCTGCGCTCCACCAAATCTGCAGCCGAGCAGCAGCTCCAACAAATCGAGCTGCTCAGCGAGCGCCTAAAGGGACTGGAAACCCAATTGTCACGCAGTAGACAGGTAAGGACACCGGCCGGTTCCATTTAAAGGACCATCGAAGGCAAAATCGAGCCCCGCGCCTTCGATTCTTGGCCCTGCCAACGCCAGCTACAGTACCCCTCCTTGTTAATCCTAAAAACTGCCTCGGGCACAGCTCTTTCTTCCCAGACGGGTCCCGAAACAGCTAAAGGGCTGAATGGGCTGATTTCCAAGAGCCTAGGGGCTATGGATTTGCCTTCAATGGCCCTTTAAAGTAGCTCTGGGTTCTGCAAGGATCTCTGCTAGCCTGCCCACTCCAATTTATGAGCTTAGGAAAATGCAGCAATCGCGAAGGAGAACCAACGGCTCCAGGGACGGAATTCGGAAATGGCCGCAAAGCTGGAGAATCTGCAGCGTAGGCCCCAGAAAATCCACGAGATCGAAACGCAGACAAGTGGGTGGATTGGGTTTGGTTAATTTGCATAAGTACTAGGGAATTTTCTGGCTCTCTCTCTCTCGCTCTCTCACTCTCTCTTTCTCTCTCCCTCTCTCTCCCTCTCTCGCCGTCTCCTTCCCCTCTCTGTCGCTCTCGCTCTTTGTCCGTCTCTCTCTTCTTCACTCTGCGTCTCTCTCGCTCTCTGTTTCTTTCTCTCACTCTAACTCTCTCTAACTCGCTCGCTGTCTCTCTCGCTCTCTCTCTCACTCTCACTTGCTCCTGTATTTTCTTCATTTTCACCACCATCCAACTGAAAATTTATTCCGTTAAATTGGTTCGCCTGGGTTTTGGTGGGGGTTTTTCAGATCATTTTCTAATGCGGCTGAGGTTTTTGGGGTTGTGAATGGCTTTTAAAGGGCCTTAAAGGTCAAAACTTCGCTTAAAAATCGTGATTTTCCGTGATGTCCTGACTTCCCAAGCCCTTTAAACTTCGGCAAGGGGGAGACACAAAAATCGGGGCATATTTTTTGGATAAAAATTGATTGCCTAGGGTAAGTATTGGGTTCATAAAGATGAAAAAATAGGGTACCAGCTAGCTACACGAAAATGGTTTTTGGATGCAAAATAATCACAATATTGACGACCAAACTATTCAAAGAAATTCATGCTATTAGTTTTGATATGAAAATGCTAATTGTGCTTTAAAGGGACCAGGAGTTACGTTCCTAAAGAATCTCTGTCTAGCCTGCCTTTTCCTAAAGAATCTTTAAGAAATACCTGGCCCCTTTAAAACAATAAAATACATCCAGACAGCATTAAAATCTATTTACAAAAATCAATTTGCATATTTGCATTTTTATCCTTTCTGAGACGATTTCACAGCGCTTTCTTGCTCTTTTTCGCTGAAACAGCCTCCTCCGGATCTTCTCCCTCGGAATCTGAATTTTCTGGGAGCTCAACCTCGTGGCGTTCGACTTTCGGCGTCCGGTCGAACTCCTCCAACTTGGTGCCCATCCCACTTGGACCCGGCTGATCGTGGATGGCCGCAAGGTTTTTCGCCATTTTCTGGGGTGCCACATACTTCTGGTAGACGAGCTTCTCGGGCTTCACCGGCTTGAAGTCGTCGGGGCCGCTGGAGGAGCTCAAGCCAGCCCTGTTAGTCTTGCCGGAAATCGACTTTCCGGGTTCAGCTTGGGCTTGGTGGTCGTCTACTTGAGCCCTCCGCTTCCGTTGAACGGCTTGGGCTTGGCGCTCAATAGCTTCGTCCTTGATTTCGACTTCATCTTGAGCATCAGCTGAGGACTTGAGCTCCCGCTTGACGTCTTCGGCAGGGGATTTGGCAGTTTTCGGTCGAGCCGGTTCAGCTTGGGGCTGAACTGGACGAGCTTGTGGCGCTGGGGCTGAGTTCGGCGAAGCTTGAGGCCGGGCCTGAACTCCTTGATCATGCGCCGGGCTTGGTGAGACTTGCGACACTTCTCGAACTCGTTGCGTTTGATCTGGGCCTGCCGAAGCTTGGGGCCTTTGGCGGGCCTGTTCGGCTTGAACCCCTTGAACTTGAGCAAGGCCCGGAGACGCTTGAGAAGAGGTCTGAGCTGCTTGAGCCCCGCCCAAACTCGGCGAAACTTGGGCTCGCATCGCCGCCCGCTTGTTCAACTCCTCGATCTTGGCCATGCGTGCGTCGGTGGCCGCCTTGATCTCGGCGCGCATCTTCTTGACGCGTGCCAGCTTGGCTTCGAGGGCCTTGAGGCGGTCTTCGGGGGACAGGTTGGCGAGGTCTTCAAGCATGCCGTCCGGCTCGTGTAGATGATCTTGAGAGGTTCCGGTCTCATTGGTAGAGCGTCCGGTCAGGTAGTCGAGGACTGTTTGCTGGTACTCCTCCTTCGAGGTGGCGGTGTCCCACACGCGCTGCTCGTACGCGTACCCGTCTCGGCGGTGGTACATTGCGAATTCGCCTGAAAAAAGAGTAATAAAGTGAGAGAATGAGAGCGAGAGAGAGCGAGATAGACAGAGAGAGAACGAGAGCGAGACACAGAGAGAACGAGAGAGAGAGGGGAGAGAGAGAGAGAGCGATAAAGAGAGACAGTAAGAGGGATACAGAGAGAGCGAGAGATAGAGAGGTAGAGAGAGAGACAGAGAGAACGAGAGACCGAGAGAGAAAGGGCTAGCTAGCAGTGATCCTTAAGGAAAGGGAAACTGGCAGAGACTTTTTGCGAAACTCTTACCGTCCCACGGCACCCCATTAGCGATCCCATCCCTGATGACGTCGTCTACAATCCGTTTCCGGTCGGCTTCAGACACGCCACGCTTCCAGGCATTCCGTCTGTTTTCTTCCCACATGGCTTGGAGCCGCTGGATTTGCTGGAAAAGTTGGCGCTGTCTCTCTTTCTCTCCTCTCTCTCTCTCTCTCTCTCTCTCTCCTCTCACTCTCTCTTCACTCACCCTTGCATAAATGTCCTGCACTTTCGGCCAATACTCATCGTACGACGAGCACGCGTAGAAGACGGACCGCTCGGCCCGCTGGGCCCACAGGTAGTAGGGGCGGATCTGGGGGTGGTTGAAGCTGGGCTCAACCAGATCCGGGAATAGGTCACGGCAGTAGGTACGGTAGAGGCTGTGGCGGAGGCTTGTAAAGTATCTGAAAAATCGATCCCAAAAAGTCTCTGCTAGACTGCCTCTTCCCTAATTAATTTCTTTCCCCCCCCCCTTCCTAAAAATTCTCTGCTCACCTTTGCTGCCATCTATACGGAAACTCATCATCCTTCACGGTCCTCTGGAATGGTGTCTTATCCATCGGCGGATCCATGCTGCCCCATCTCTCCTCAAACCGCGCTGCCAGCGCATCCATTCTCGGCTGCACCATTTCCTTGTACTGCTCGAGCGTGTCGGCCGTCCGGTAGATGGCCTCCTCCTCGGCCCACGCCAGTTTGGCCTCCTCGATGACGTATTTGTGTTGAATCTGGGGATTTGGAGGGAAGATGATCTTGGTGTAGCCGTAGACGACGTCGTTTCGGACCCCCGGACCGTGGGGGCGGTGCCAAGGCTTTTCGACTTTGCGCTGCCCGTCTAAAAAATTCGGCTTTTAAAAAAGCTTAGGCTAGGCTTAGGCTTGGCTTAGGCTTAGGCTTCGGTTAGGTTTATGCTTAGGCTCAGCTTAGCTTAGGCTTAGGCTTAGGCTTAGGCTTAGGCTTAGGCTTAGGCTTAGGCTTAGGCTTAGGCTTAGGCTTAGGCTTAGGCTTAGGCTTAGGCTTAGGCTTAGGCTTAGGCTTAGGCTTAGGCTTAGGCTTAGGCTTAGGCTTAGGCTTAGGCTAGGCTTAGGCTTGGGCTTAGGCTTAGGCTTAGGCTTAGGCTTGGGCTTAGGCTTAGGCTTAGGCTTACGCTTAGGCTTAGACTTAGGCTTAGGCTTAGGAATGAAGCCGGTTTCTTTCGTGCTTCAAATCCCTTAAAACTTGCTTGGATCCTGATCGAGCGGTGCATCGCGTCCCGCCAAGCCCATGACGTCTTCTAAACAAAACAAAAAGCCGTTTTGTAACCTTAAGCGATACCTGGAGGTGGGTAGTTGTTGTCATCAAGGCGCAGCACGTGGGCCTGGTGCGGCTCGTTGCAGATGAAGCACCCATTCACACAGGTGCGCCAGTGCTTCATCATGTCTTTCGTGAGCGCGCATTCTTTGTCTAGAATCGAGGGGTTAGCTCAAAGAATGGCTGCTAGCTTGCCCTTCCCTAAAGAATCTCTGCTAGCCTCCAGCCGGATAGGAAAACTAGCCGCGTTTCTTTGCGGAAAACTCACATTGGCACTCCTCGCCGTCTGGTAAGTTGCATTGGATAGCGTGGCGCTGCAAGGCGATGTAATGGCGATGTCGATTATGGTCGCAGGGTAGTGGCTGAAAAATTCGAATATTCTCTCTCTCTCTCTCTCTCTCTCTCTCTCGCTCTCTCTCGCATCTCCTTCTCACTCTCACTCGCTCTCTATCTTTCTCTCTCTCTCTCGCTATCCCTCACCAAGCAAATCGTTGCGTTGAACATCTCCTTCATGAACCATCGCTGGAAGCTGGGCTCCGCCTAAAAATATTATTTTTAGATTAGTGCCATTCCTAAAGAATCCTTGCTAGCCTGCCGTTTCTCAAAGAATCTCTGCTAGCTTCCCCTTCCTAAAAACCTCTGCCAGCTTGCCCTTTCCCAAAGAATCGCTGCTAGCCTCCCTCACCATCTGCTCCCGCGTCACGTTCGGCGGCCTCCAGGCAGCGTTCGCAGCTGCTCGGCTCTTGGCCCTGAGCGCCTTCAGGGCGGTGACCACTTGCTTCCGCGTCCGCCCCGGGTACTTTGCCATCACACGCGCCATGCACTGCTCATCAAGGTCAAGGGGGTCGTCATCATCCTCCTCATCTTCATCATCCTCTTCATGTTGTTGTGCAGCGGCAGACGAGGGGCCAGGTTGTTCAGCCCCTTCGGCGTGTTCGCCTTCTCCTGCCTGCCCGGCATCTTCGTCGTGTTCTTCAGAAACTGGCTCCTGAAAAGCTAGCTTGGACATGTACTTAAATCATACTCAATGATACCGCTACATGCCCTTTTTCTGAAGAATTCCTGGTGGGCCCCCCATCCTAAGAATCCTAGCCTACCCTTTCCTAAAGAATCTCCTCTAGCTTGCCCCTCTCCAAACCTCAGTGTCCTTCAGTCGAGCGGAGCGCCGCGTAGTCGGAACCGTAGCAGTAGCTTTGACCCCTGAGGTAGATGACCGACTTCGAGAAGTTCGGCCATTTCGCCTTGTCGCCGGTTCCTAAAGAAGCATTCTAATTTGTGGTGACTTCTACCGTATCCTCCGCCGATTCCGCAGCTTTTCTCGGGGGTCTTCCGCGTCTTTTTGGGGCCGTGGTCGCCGGCTCCATTTCCTCACTTCCCACTTCGTCAAGTTGCTGCCCTTCCGGTACTTCTTCAGGCAGTTCAGACTGAAATTTCTGTTTAAAGGGCCGTTGAAGACTGTCGGCGTTATGATTGTCGGGATTCTGGTTTGTCGGCATTTAGAGCGGAAGCCGTACTCACCACCTCTTGCTTCTTTCTGGCAAGTCGTCCTCGAGGCTTTGACCTTGAAGTTTCGACGTCGGTTTCCGGGCCCGCTGCTTCGTCAGGGTTTACAGGGATTACGGTAGCTGGCGCGCCCTATAAAATTAAATTCAATAAATCCGTTTCCTGATGGGTCTCTGCTAGCCTGGCCTTTCCTAAAGAACCTCTGCTAGTCTGCCCGCGACAACCAACCGTGCTCTCCTGATTCTGCTGTCGTCGCCCGCTCCTTCTGGTTGGGGAAACACTTTCTGCTTTTTCCGGGCTCTGTACCTCTTGGAGTTGTTGATCTGCTTCATCATCTGCTAGGGCAGGCTCCTAAATAAACTCGTTATCTTTCTGAAATTTCTCAAAAATCACTGCTAGTCTGCCCTTCCTAAAGGAGGCTCTGCTAACTTCCACATTTAAAAAATGTTTTCCTACCGTCTCGGCATTAGCTGTGTTAGGCTGCCGCCCCCTTCTCCTTGGCGACAACGATTCCGTTCTACCCTAAATTTCGTACGGAGAATTTCAAATTAAGGTGCTCCCTACCGCATCCGGGCTAAGCAGTCTTCTAGAATTTTTCGGCATTTTCGGCTTCTCCTCTTCGTTGTCTATTTCCATCTGTTCATCTACAGCTACGACCGGTTCGTCGCGACTTTCATGTACCTTAAAGTAGTAAGTCCAAAGTCCGGTTTGTTCTCGTCAGTTACTTCCTGTGCTAGTTACTAAAGGGCAGGGGGTTTTTGGGGTTTGGGAGGTTGGGGGTTTTGGGGGGGAAGGGGGAGGGGGGGGGGGGGGGGGAGAGAGAGGGAGAGGGGGGGGCTAGAGGGAGAGGGGGAGGGGACAATGCGAAAATTGGAGGGAAATTTGCCTTTTTGGCCACCACGTGTACGTGCCAGGCTTTTTCGTAAGTGCCGCGCCTGTGGCTGCAGCCTTACCAACCGGTTGCTTAGGCATTTGGACTACGTAGAACACGTAGCCAAGCCAGTATTTCACTGCAAAGCCGAAGCTTTTCAAGCAGTTCACAAGCCGAAGCTTTTCTTAGGCATTAAGGGAGCCATTCCACCCATTTTCAGGCATTAAGGGAAGCCCTGACACCCATTGGTCAGAAGGTCGGGGTGAACCGACTGACGAATTGAGGTGGAGAGGGTTGGACTATCTGTCCAGACAGTGGGCCAGGTGGGGGGCGAGTGGGAAGGCACGGCGGCGCCCGGTTCAATTACCCAAGTTTGCGGTTAATTACCCAATTTTCTTATGCCTAAGCCATGCCCAAGCATAGGCATAATTTTTCTGGGTAAAGGTTGCTTAACGGGGGGGGACAAATCAATGGCGTGGAAAAATTTTTGTATTTGTCGCAATAGTCGAAAACCTAGGGGTAGTCGCCAGCATTTTACGACATTCCACCGTGCCAACTTGAGGTGACCTTGTTAGGGCTAAACCTGAGCACCCACCACTTCATCCATCGTGCCGGCACGTCGTCTGGTGGAGCGTCGCGTCGGCGACACGGATTCAGAAGCACCAGACCGCTCAGATGACGTCAGACGACGGGGGCGCTTGGAGGGAGACCTGCCTTTTGGTGGGGTTACAGGCTGGCTCAAGCTCGGGCTCCTGAAGCTCCAATTTATGGGATCAAAAAACGTGAGAATCGGAAAGTTCTTCAAAAATCTCTGCTAGTTTGCCCTGTCCTACAGAATCTCTGCCAGCCTGCCCTGTCCTACAGAATCTCTGCTAGCCTGCCCTTTCTTAAAGAATCTCTGCTAGCCTGCCC
Source organism: Mesorhabditis spiculigera (assembly GCA_958295435.1). Taxonomy (NCBI): domain Eukaryota; kingdom Metazoa; phylum Nematoda; class Chromadorea; order Rhabditida; family Rhabditidae; genus Mesorhabditis; species Mesorhabditis spiculigera. The sequence continues at coordinate 14,164 of CATQJA010002567.1, forward strand.
TTTCCTAAAGAATCTCTGCTAGCCCTCCCAAAACACCCGATTCCTAGCAGCGCATCAATAAGCACATCGGGTACCTCATCGGCCACCTGCTCGGGCTCCTCCATCGATCCGTCAGCCGGGGGCCGGGGCCGGTTTTTTGCCGGCGCCGACGACCGCAATTTCCGCCGAGGCGCCATGAATTACGGGGTGTGAGAGGAGGAAGGCCAGGAGGAAGAGAAGGAGAAGAAGAGAAGGAGAAGCGTTTTTGTGAAGGCCTGTAGAAGGGGAGCCTCTCACGCTGGGATGGGGTGTGCTTATTGATGACGAGAGATTGGGGCAGGGCCGGATGGGGCAGCGTCGGGGTGGGGCAGACCACCCACAACGCCACACGGGGTTATGGTAACTGGGGCAACCTTTAGGCTCTTTGCCTATGGGGGAAAAGAAGCTCTGGAGAAACTTGCGCAAGGGATCCCTGCTAGCCTGCCCTTTCCTTAAGAATCTCTGCAGGCCTGCCCTTTCTTTAAAAGCTCTGCTAACCTGCCCTTTCCAAAAGAATCTCTGCTGGCCTGCCCTTTCCTAAAGAATCTCTGCTAGCCTGCGCTTTCCTTAAGAATCTCTGCTAGCCTGCGCTTTCCTAAAGAATCTCTGCTAGCCTGCCCTTTCCTTAAGAACCTCCTTCTCGTAGTTGAATCTCAAAAAATCCTCTCAAAAACCGAAATATTTTATTCAAAACGCAAAAAACCGGTTTGTCGAATCGTAACCATCGAAAATGCAAATGCAAAGTGAATTTTTTGGGTGGGAGAAAGTGAATATTTTTGAGAAGCAAAATCAATTCCAGAGTGTGTGGGAAATATATACCTTGAAAAACGATAAAAAAACATTGCAAAAATAAGAGAAGAGACTACAACTAGACGGGACTATTTCTATCGCAGAACAAAAATAGAAAAGCGAAAAAATCGAACTGCTGAAAATTAAATTAAAGTTTTAAAACGACAAAATACGCTAAAAAATAGATTTTTACAAGCTTCATTTTGACTCGTTTTACGGCTTCGTTAAGGTGGCTGGCTGCGTTACGGTAGTAGCCTGAAAATTGTACATTTTAAAAGTGCCTGGGCTAAGGATTCTGAGAGCTTAGGCTTGGTTTCGCTTAGGCTTAGGGCTTAGGTTAGGCTTAGGCTTAGGCTTAGGCTTAGGCTTAGGCTTAGGCCTAGGCTTAGGCTTAGGCTTGGTATGCTATCTATAGCACTTAAGATTCAAAAACTGACCTCCTTGGCCTTGGCGGCCTTGGCCAGCTTGATGACGCTTCCGATTAGCGCTCCAATTGCGCCTTTCGGCTTCTTCGCCGGCACTTCCGATGGAGCTTCACGTTCTTCTCGTTCTCCTTGCTTTCGTCGTTCCGCAGGAAGCTTGGCAAGCTTCAGCTTCTCGACCTGTCCCCCCTTGAACGGCTTTGTGGGCTTGACCGGCTCGGGTGTGTCGGGCTTTTGAGTTCCGGCCCTCAGTTTGAGCACCACCTGCTCCACCTTATTCATCTTACACGCGGCCGTTCTGGCTTTGTCGGCTTGTTCGGCTTTGTCGGCTGCGGCGGCCTGGAGCCTCTCCAGCTCCTCCCTTTCCCTGACCTCAACTTCGGCGAGTTCGGCGGCAAGCTCTTCTTCGGTGACTTCCTCGGCTTCTTCGTCGTCGAATCCTTCATCTTCTTCGTCTTCTTCCTCGTCTTGCTCATCTTCGTCTTCATCTTCTTCTTCCTCTTGTTCATCTGCCTCCTGCTCCTCATCTTCTTCCCCTTCCTCAGCTTCCGCTCCTTCTTGCTCATCTACTGCCTCGTGCTCTTCCAGCTCTTCCTCGTCTTCTTCTACAATTTTTCGCTTCCTTTTCGTGATGTTCGCTTCTGGGATGACTGCTTGTACCTGTTGTTCAGCTTCAGCTTCAGTTCTGCGTCTTTCTTTTTCTCTACGCGCTCTGCTCTCTCGCATCTGCTCGGCTTCCTGAAAAAAACAGGTTATTACTAGGCAGAGCTTCTTAAAGGCAGGCTAGCAAAGACTCTTAGGGAAAGGAGGGCTAGCAAAGATTCTTTAGGAATACCTACCATTAACGTGGGCGCCTCATCGTCTTCTTCCTCTTCAACTTCGACAAGTTTCCGCCGCTTCGCCTTTTCCACCATCCTCGTTCTCTCCTCATCCTCCTTCCGCTTCCGGCTCCTGCTCAGCTCCAATATCTCCCTCTCCTGCTCCCTCATCCGTTCCTCAGCTTCCTCCTCCCTCAACCGCTGCCTCTCCAGCTTTCTCTGCGCTCTCATCGCCCTCTCTTCCTCTTCGATCTGACCCTCTCCGTCCTGCTGGTCATCCCCTTCTTGTAGCCTGCGCTCAAGCTGTTCAGCCAGGAGCTCATCCTCATCTTCTTCCTCTTGCTCATCTCCTTCATTTTCTTCAAATTCCATCCTCTTCCAAACTTCGCTTTCAATCTCCTTCAAGTCGTCAGCGGTGACCTTCTTGCCGACGCAGATCCACTCCTTGATGACGTTCAACCAGCCTGTGGTGATGTCCAAGTAGTCCATCGTTGATTCGGCCATGTCATAGGCGCGTTCCTCCACCTTCAACCCCAGCGTCATACACCTTCTGCCCGTCTTCGCGTCGCTCTCCTCGACGCAGGTGACCATCTCGTAGATGCTCTTCGCGATGAAGGTGACCATGGTGGTGTAGCTGGTGGCGGTCATGTCCAGCCGGAACCAGTCTTTGTACGCGCTGGCCAGGGGGCTGATGCTCGACACCTCGCGGCGCTGCTCCATCGTGCTCTGGACGACTCGATGGGGAGGTGGGGGTGGAGATGATCTGAACGGGTTGTTTTCTTTATTTTCTTGAAAGTAAAAGTTACTTACCTGCGTCGGTGCTGAACCGGTTGCTGACGGGCGACGTCGTAGTAGTGCACCTCTTGCGGGGCGGCAGGCGATACTTGCATGACCATCTGGCCGGAAAATCGGGGCGACATCAGCATCGGCTGCTGCTGAACCTGTCGATGACGTCGGGGGTCATATCCGGGAACCCCGACGTGCATCTCCTGGGCGGCGGGGTGCCAGTGGTACCCGGGCTGAGGGGAAATTTGCATATTTTGGGCTGGCGCATGGGTGGGGAGGGGCCGTTGCTGCACTTGCCGAAATTGACGGGCCGGAAAAACGGGCGACGCGAGGGCCGGCTGAGCTTGATGAGCTTGAGGTTGGTCTGGTAGTGCTCTAGGCCGATCTGGAACGGGCCTGGGAGCTTGAGCAGCTTCAGATTCTGCTTTCTGAGTTTCTCCTTGAGCTTCTCCACCCAGATGATCATCTTCGGCGCTCTTTTTTAGGGGCCTGTGGCTCTTCTCAATCAGTTTCCTTCCTTTTTCTGCCACTTTCGGATCAGATGCCCTTCGTTGCTTGTTTGAAACCTGAACGGCTTGAGCTTCTTCAGCATGTTCAGCTTCGTTTTCAGGGTTTTTCGACTTCTTCTTTGACTTTGTTGTTAAGGCTTCTTTTTCGGTTTTTTCGGCCTTTTTGACCTCCTTGGAGACGTCGTGCTCCTTTTCCGAAACCTTGTCAAGTGTAGGGCTTCTCCGTAGCTTCTCACCTTCCCGATCCTCGGCACCGCGTCGCTGGTCACCTGGCACTCTCGGGGAGTACTGTATGGCTTGAGGGGGTCGAGCGTATTGTGGCGTGGTGAAGCTGAGCACCTCCTGGTCGGCCTGTACATCCCCGTCGTCCGCGTGCTGAACGGCCTGGGGTTGAGGTGCGTAGCCAGGGGGCGCGTGGTCAATTTGCATCTGCATTTGCATGTGATTCGCGTACATAAGATTCCTGTGGGCGGGTTGGTCGTCGTAGCCTGGCGGAATATCCTGGCTGGCACGTCGGCTGTACTGGCCGTCGAAGCTGGGCGGGCCGTAGTTCATCTAAAAATGACAATTTTTGGGCCTCGGATTTTAAGGGTTTTTAAAGAATCTCTGCTAGTCTGCCGTTTCCAAAAGAATCTCTGCTAGCCTGCCTTTTCCTAAAGAATCTCCGCTATCCTGCCTCCCTAAAGAATCTCTGCTAGGCCTTAAAACCGACCTGGTGGTGCTGCATATGGCCCGGCATTTGGCCACCGTATCCCAGCGGGGCTCCTTGCTGATTTCCATACCCTGTCGGCGACATCATAGGCCCAGCGAAGCCAAGGTTTTGAGAATTTTGATAATTCGGCTGCACCCTGGGTCCGGGAGTGGAGCGAGAGTACTGTAGCTGCTCCTGGGGGTGCTGCACCGGCGGGCTGCTGTATGCCATTGGAGTAGCGCTGCTAGGAGGAGGAATCTGACTGGTGGAGGCGGCTGAAAAGAGGAGGTTGAGGGCAAGCTAGCAGAGATTCTTTAGGAAAGGGCAGGCTAGCAGATATTCTGATGGAACTCACCATTCGGGTCGATTGAGGCTCGTCGAGCCACCTTTGCCGGCACTGCCTGCACCGCCGCTTCCACCGGAGTCTCGCGTTTCCTCGGAACCGCCGTGCTCTGGGTTTTTGCTAAAAAGTAAAGTGAAAGCGCAATCCTGATAAATTACGCCAGGAAAACGCTAAATTTTTACCTGCTTGCGCTCGTGGTTCATTAGCCGCGCGTCGGCCAGCTGTCTGCTTCGTCCCAGGCTAAAAAACGTTTCTAGGAGAGCTTCGGTCTGAGCCTGAGTCAGTTCGAAGCCTAAGGCTGAGCATAAGCCTAAACCATGCCTAAGCCTACGCTTAAGCCGAATTCTAAGCTTAAGCACCAACCTAAGCCAAAGCCTATGCCTGAGCCTAAGTTTTAGCTCGGCGCAATCTTAAGCCCAAGCCGAAGCCTAAGCGAAACCTAACCCTAAGCTCAAGCTTAAGCCTGGACCAGCCTATGCCTAAGCGAAGCCCAAGCCTAGGCTTCAGTCTGAGCTAAGCCGACCTACCTTGTAAATATCTCGATATCGTTTCAGCGCTGCACGGTAGTCAGCCAAGGACGCGGAATCATCGAAGAGCCGGATTTCGTATTCTTGTAGTTTGTTGCGGTCTGAGACGAGTTGGGGATCGGTGACCTAAAAATTGGGGGGGGGGATTCTTACGGAAGCGAGTAGCGGATCTTTAGAAAAGGCAGACTAGTGGGGATTCTTTGATCCTCCAACCTACCATCTTCAAATGTTGCTGAACATTCGGGTGCAGCACCTTCCACACCCACTGTATCATACTTTCCCGGTACTGCTGGCTGCACTTGGCTCGCCAGCTCAGCGGATCATGAGCGGGTTCTGAATCAAAAATCGTTATATCTGTATAACTTTTGTCTTCAATGGCCCTTTAAAATGACTTGAGCAACACCCACCTTGTTGCTGCTCATCTGTACCTGTTGCTGTTGATGCGGCGGGCTGATCATCAGCCATATTGGCTAAATTCAGGCTAGCGCCTGGGGCTGGGGATCTGGAATTTTTGTGTGGAGGGCGGCAGGCTAGCAGAGAGCATTTAGGAACGCAGAAATGATGATCTTGACGCTGTTCAGGTAGGGAACTGGCAGGCTAGCAGAGATTCTTTAAGAAGGGGCAGGCTAGCAGAGATTCTTTAGGAAAGGGCCGGCTAGCAGAGATTCTTTAGGAAAGGGCCGGCTAGCAGAGATTCTTTAGGAAAGGGCCGGCTAGCAGAGATTCTTTAGGAAAGGGCAGGCTAGCAGAGATTCTTTAGGAAAGGGCAGGCTAGCAGAGATTCTTTAGGAAAGGGCAGGCTAGCAGAGATTCTTTAGGAAGGGGCGGGCTAGAAGAGTTTCTTTAGAGCGAGGTAAAGAAGATATGTACGTTCGTTGCGAATTGCAGTTAATTGAGTACAGAAAGATATTTCCGAAAAAAGCTGGCTCTCCAGCTCTTATCAACCGCACATCATCTTTTGGGGTTAATTTTTTGTATTTTTCTTGGTTGCCGTAATTCCCAGCTCCAATCTGACCCCAGCCAGCCCTCACTACCCGCCAGAAATTGATGCCCAAAAATACAAATCCAGCCACCGGGGTCAGCGGCGAATATTGAGAGTTGCGCATCATTGGCGATAGTGCCCTCCGGGCGCCATCGAAAATTATGGGGGGAATTATGTAGGGTTTTTTTAATTTTTGGGTACCCAGCCTGCCGGCAGCTAGCAGAGGTGCTTTAGGAAAGGGCAGACTAGCAAAGATTCTTTAGAAAAGGGCAGGCTAGCAGAGATTCTTTAGCAAGTTTCAGTTACCCCATCGGCGGCTTTTCTCCCGAAAATCCTAAACATTCTCGGCTGGCTACTGTGGGCCGCGTATTCCAGCCTCTGCGGTTTATAGGGCTCGAGGTTATCTTGTAGGAGTCTCCTAAAGAATCTCTGCTAGTTACCCAACTGCATTTGTGCTTTTTTGCGTATTTTTTGCAGTTTGTAACGCTGTTAGATTGAGCTTAGGCTTGAGCTTAGGCTTAGGCTTGGGCTTTGGTTTGGCCCAGCTTTGCTTATCCTCCGCCCGATTTTCCTAAAGTATCACTGCTTGCTTGCCCGCCCAATTTGAATCCATCCCCCTGTGTGATGGCGTCCATTTTACAACACCATTGTCAGGTATGCCCTCGGGGCAAGCCATCCACCCCCAACCCCATCATATAGATTCCAAAAATAATGCCAAATTCCCACTGGGCAGATGCGTGGGTGAGCTGAAGAATTATTTGCTGGCGGTAGGCTGGGGCCACCCGCCCAGCCGAGGCACCTGGCTGCCCTGGCAACAGACTATAAATGGGACCCGGGTACGGTGGATTGGGCGAGGAATAGGATGAGGATCCACGCTAGCTTCCATTCCTAAACAATCTCTGCTAGCCTGCCCTTTCCTAAAAAATCTTTGCTGGCCTTCCCTTCCCAAATAATCTAATCCCGTCTGTATTCTTTTTATTTGTGGTTTGAAGACGTAGTTTTGTTGTTTGCGTAGTCATATTTACAATCACTTTATTCCCTGAATTCTCAAAGGTGAACTGGCATAATAACGAGAGAGGTAAAAACGGAAATGACATTGGAGAAGCTCGAGTCAAATCGTCGTCAGGAATTGTGGAAAATCAAGAGGAGAAGCGAGCTTCGCGTCTGTCACCTAAAAGATGTAAATTTTGAATTTTTAGGTTGCAAAAACATTAGCATAACTTGCTGGTCCTATTCCCCAAAAAGCAAAAAATTTCTCCCCGGCCGGGAATTGAACCCGGGTCTCGCATGTGACAGACGCGGATACTAACCACTATACTACCGAGGACACGGAGAGAGAGGAGGAGGCGAGCTTTTTAAGGGTGGACGGGTCTATGGGGGCCGGGGCTGGGTTTGAACTCCCAAAATGTTGAAATTGAAATGTCCACGTTATAAATTTCCGACATTCTGAATTTTCAAATTTAGAAATTATGAATTCCGCCATTCTAGATATTGACCTTATTAAATTTCGATTGTTTGGAAGGACTTCGTGAATCCATACCTGTTATGCCGTTCCATGCTCGAACTCCCAGCTAACAGCGTCGGTCAGGCTACAGTAGTACTCCTCCCGGTTGGTCGCCGTAGCGAAAGCCGCTTTTTCGGCCAGGCAAGCCCGATCGGCTAGGGCTTTGATGTGGGCAGGAGTGCGGCGGAACTCCGGCTTCACTTCGAGTAGAGCCTGAAAAAGGGATGTAGAGTGGCAGGGATTATTCAGGAATGGGTAAGCTAGCAGTGATGCTTTAGGAAAGGGCAAGCTAGCAGAGATTGCTTAGGAAAGGGCAGGCTAGCCGAGGTTCTTTAGGAAACAAAATTCTATCCGAGATTTTTTTAGTGAAACCCCTTTTAAAGGATCGTTGAAGCCAAAAAGACCCATAACCGACCTTGACAGCCAGGTGGATGAGCAATCGTCTAGTAGATGTCGGCATCTGCGAGCGCCAGGCGATCCTCTCGGCCTCCTCGGCTTGGCTTCGGCTGAGCAGGGCTTCGTTGATCAGCGCAGTTTGGGGGTGATCAGCCCCAAAGAAAGCCTTGAGCTTCGGCTTCTGCTTCAAATTCTCGGCTTCGGCGGCTTGGCCAAGCTGCGAGAAGAATTTTGAGTTGACCTCAGCATCGGCTTGGACCCCAAGAATCGGCTTGGCTTCAGATGGCTTGGCCTCACTGGCTTGAGCGGCTTCAGAAACTGTGTTGAACTGCTCGAAGAGGGGGCTCTTGAGCTCGGCATCGGCTTGAAGCCCAAGGATTGGCTTAGCTTCGGGCTTGATTTCAGAATTTGTGGCTTCCTGGGCTTTACGGGCTTCGGACGACGCTTGTCTGAACGGCTCGAAAAGGTTGCTCGCGAAATGCGCGGCGGTTTTAAAGTCCAAAAACGACTTTTCCGATTTAGTCGCAGCGGCCTTAAAGGCTTTGTTGAGCTTCTCGAAGAGCTTGCTCTCGACTTCAGCGTCGGCTTGAACACCTAGAATCGACGTAGTAGGCTTGGCTTGGGTGGCTTCGGAAACTTGGTGGAGCTCCTCGAAGAAGTTGCTCTTGACTTCGGCGTCGGCTTGGAGTCCCAAAACAGGCTTGTCCTGCTTGGCTTCAGAATTTGCGGATTCTTCCGGTTGATCGACTAGCGAAACTCGTCTGAACTGCTCGAAAAGACCGCTGCTGAGCTCAGCATCGGCTTGGAGACCCAGAATTGACTTAGCTTCAGGCTTGGCTTCAGAATCTTTAGCGCTATCGGCTTGAGCAGCTCCAGAAGCCCCGATATCCCCGTCAAGCCCGGTTTGAAGCTGCTTGAACGCATTGACTTGGTTTTCTATCGCCGTTTTCATGATTTGCGCGCGGACTTTGCTCTTGGTCACCGTCAGGCTCAGGATTTGGAGCTTCGAGGCCATTACTGCGTCGGTGGCGCTTCGGATGGCTTGGTCGGCTTCATACCAATTGGCTTGTTCGGTTTGTGGTCGAATTGCTTGAACTGTTTGGGCAACTTTTTCATGGTCGTGAAGGGCTTGACGCTGTCGTTGGAGCATGGCTTCGACGGCTTGGAGGGCCTTAAGTTGGTCTTCGACGGAGGCAGACTCCGCTTGAACAGCTGGAGCTTGTTTTCCAGGCCCAGCTTGAACGACTTGAGATAGTTTTCTCGACTTAGCCTCAACCGCTTGAACCGCTTCGGAACACAAATTTTCTTGAATCAATAGAGCTTGCTCAAGTTGCAGTGCCTGAGCTGCTTGAACTTCCCGAGCCCACTGCTCATCACGAAGTTCCTGTTCCTGCCTCGCGCGCATCGCTGAAGCCTCGTGCTCTACTCGAAGGGCTTGTACGGCTCGCATCCGCAGCTCGTGCTCGGCATGGAGCGCTTCAGCCCGTTGCACCGCTTGAGCAGCTCCAGCTGCCCGAACGGCTAGAGCCCGTTTCTCAGCCTGCGCTTTAGAGGCGACTTGAGCTGCTTGAGCCTGGCGCTCAGTTTGCTTAGCTTGCGACTCCAGCGCCTGTCGCTCACATTGAACCGCTTGGCGTGCTTGGGCGCGCTGCATTATCAGAATTTTCTGAACAGTTTCGAGTTGGTGCTCATGAGCGACCGATCGGATTGCTTCGGCGTGCGGCGCGAATAGGAGCTCGAGAAGCGCGTTCAGCTGCTTTTCGCGCTCTGTCCGAACTTCTGGAGGTAGTTGACCGGCTTCAGCGGCGAGCAGCTTTTGCTCGGCTTGGACGTGTTGGACGGCTTGGAGGCCGGTCTCAACTTGGCGAAGGAAATACATAGGGTAGCGATCACGTAGCCATTTGTCGCGCTCCAGCGGCTCCATTAGGGAAGGGGCGCCTGCAAAGAAAGAAGAACTGAAAGTCAAGCCTACGCCTGAGCCTAAGCCTAAGCCTAAGCCTAAGCCTAAGCCCCCTAAGCCCAAGCTTATGCCCAAGCCTAACCCCGAGCCCAGACCTAAGCCTAAGTCGGAGTCAAAGCCTAGAGCTAAGCCTAAACCGTAGACGAAGCTTGAGCCTAAGCCAGGGCCTAAGCCTCAGACTAAGCCTAAGTCTAAGCTAAGCCAAGCTTAAGCAAAACCTGAACCTACCTTTATAAAAATACATCGTGTGCCGCCACGCCGTGCAGACGAAACAATTGTAGTACGGGTAGATACCACACATATTTTCGTGCTCCTTCATTAATCGTTGGAGTGGGACGCAGTTCGGGTCTGGAATCGGGGAATTTCCTAAAGAATCTCTGCTCGCCCGCCATTTCCTAAGGAATCACTGCTAGCCTGCCCCTTACAAAATTATACTCACATGTGCAAAATTGTCCATTACATCCCGATTTCCGATGCTGGCTCAGTTTTCCCATGATCGAACACGTCGCGCCTTGACATTTGACGACCTGAAAAAATTGCTTTAAAGGGGCACTCTAGCAGAGATTCTTTAGGAAGGGGCAGCTAGCAAAGATCTTTGTGATTTCGAACCAACCTTGCACTGCTCAGCATCGACCATATTCTCGAGCAGTGGCGGGAGGGGCTAAAAGTAGGGTTGGTAGGCTAGGAGGGATTCTTTAGGAAGGGTAAACCTAAGCCTAAGCCTAAACCCAAGACTAGCCTAGGCTTAAGCCTAGCCCAAGCCTAAACCTAGCCTAAGCCTTAGCTTAAGAGAATACTTACCAAGAAGTCGTCAAACGACATGAACTTGTCGTGGCTCATTTTTCAGCGTTGCCGACAACCTGAGAAATCGCTTTATAATTACAAAAAAAACTTTACAAAATTACAAAATTGTTGCGAAAACATGGGTTTTTAATATTAAGCAAAAATTCGATCAGCCAACAAAATATTTATTTAATTAATTTCTAATTTTGCAGAACTACAGAGTGAGTCTATGCAAATTAGCAGAGTTATTACATTTTTTAAAGAAATCATCCTGATATCTACAGAAATTTTACGTTTTCTCGAGCTGAAAATTTGTATTTGTGTAGATGCTAAATTAGCTGTTTACTTTACAAAATTACAAAGTAATTCAATACCAATTTAAAAATTTATATCCCTTTTTAAGGAGGTAATGGTGGTATTTTACAGAAAAAAGGTCATAAAAACGTCACTGAAAGATGGAAATTAACATAGCCGATCTGCCGAGGCGCAGTACGGCCTAATCCGACCTTACGGGTGACCTAGGTGAGCATCTGCCCCCAGCGTCGCCCCCGGGCATAATCATTGCACGGTTGGGGCCGCCGCCCGAAAAACGGTATCAGGCCTCCACCTGGCCCTCTTGCCGCCCCTTCCCTTCATCAACCCCGCCCCCTCTCCCCTCTCTCGTGTCCTCGGTAGTATAGTGGTGAGTATCCGCGTCTGTCACATGCGAGACCCGGGTTCAATTCCCGGCCGGGGAGAAATTTTTTGCTTTTTGGGGAATAGAGGGTGGACGTTGTTTTCGTGCTATTACAACTTCAAAAATACAGTTTTGATAGCGGTAGCGTGCGCAGCACCTCGAGAATATTTAGAGCCATAGGACCTAGCGCCTTGAAATGATAAATTATAGGACTTAACGATTTTAATGGGTTGAGCTGCCTTAAAAATTTAAATCGTAGGAGACTAGGATTATTTGCGTATTTTAGGTAACACGCGGCCCCTTAAAAAGCATCTCTGCTAGCCTGTCTTTTCACAAAGAATCTCTGCTAGCCGCCCTTTTGCTTAGTAAATTGAGCTTTTTAAATGTTTTTAATTTTTCCACAATCCTGTAACTGCAAATTCAGAAAAAAGAATTTATCCGTAACAAAAAAAACAGACAACGATTTGGCAAAAATGGCAATGTACAGTACACGAGAAAAGCTAGAACGTTTAGGAAAAAGCGGTCAGGAAAGCGCCAACGCATGATAAAAAGAAGCAAAGAAGCAGGCCGCAGGCTATGAGGTTGTAGCATTCCATTTCGTCTTCCTCTTTCTTCCGGGCTTCTTCCTGGAAAAAAGGAAATTTGAAGGATTCTTAAAGGAACTCTGCTAGCCTGCCCTTCCTAAAGAATCACTGCAAGCCCGCCCTTTCCTTAAAAATCTCTGCTACTTTCCCCCGTTTGGCTCCTAAAAACGGTAAAAATACGGTACCTTCAGCCTCTCCATGGCAAATTGCCGGACCTTCTCCATCCTCTCGAGCCTATCGTGCTCCTGGGCCTCCTCACGCCTCTCGAACCTTTCGCGCCATGCTAACCTCTCGTTCTCATCGATCTCCTCCTGCTCCGCCAGTGCATCTCGCTTTACGGGCTCCTCTGCTTCACCACCACGTCTAACCTTTCTCGAAATACGATTTTTTTTAAGCTGCTCGAGCTCCTCGAGCTCCTCGGATTTCTCGATCTGTTCCTCTGGCTGATCCGGTTGATCGAGCTTCCCGAAATTCTCCAGCTGCTGAACGGCTTCAACACCGTCTTGATGTGGTTGCGAAGCTCGTTCGGCTTGCTCGTTTGCCACTCCTTCCCTGTCCTTCTTGAACTCGACCCGCATAGCCCTCACTTTCTGCAGACTCTCCAGCACCAGCGCCTGAGCATCAACATTCTCTTGGGCGGTCAGGTCGCACGACAGCTTCCCGAACGGCTCGATCTTCTCGGCTGGAAGCGTCACGTGTGGCGCACGAATATAGGCGCCGCACATCGCCTCCAGCCGTTCGTCCAGGACGTTGAGGCACAGCTGGTCATCTTCTGGCCGGGCCACAGGGTTTCCGGGGTCTTCTTGGTACTGCTTCAACTCCTGGAGCAGCTCGACCCGCACGCGGAACCACTTCTCCATGTCGGCTTCGTTCTGGAGGAAGCAGAGCATCTTGCAGACGACGTTGAAGCCGTAAGTTACGGCTTCTTCATCGGTGCATCTGAAAGAAGGTGTTCAGGGAGATTCCTAAATAATCTCTGCTAGCCTGCCCTTTCCTAAAGAATCTCTGCTAGCCTGTCCGAACCAAAAACAACGCTTACTTGACGGCATCTCCATAGAGTTCGGCGAGGAACAGCGCCATCGAATGGTGCAAGATCTTGGGCGGGCATCCAAAGGAGACATTGTCGAAATCCCAGATGAGGTAGTACGGTGCCGGCTCCGAGCCGAATTCCGGGATCTCTGACGCTTCGTTGGTTCCCGGAATTTCCGGATTGTCGATGAATTCCGGAGTCGCCGGATTCTCCGTGGATTCCGCCTCCGGAATTTGCTGAACGCCTTGAGCTTGTGGAACTTCATCAGCTCGCTCGAGTTCAGGAAGCGCTTGAATTTCCGGTTCTGGTCCCTTATCCGCGCGTTGGGCCTAAAAATTCAGTTGTTACAATATTTATGAGGCGAGATACGATTCCGCAAGGATCTCTGCTAGCTTGACTTTTTCCAAAGAATCTTTGCTAGCTTGCCCTTTCCCAAAAAATCTCTGCTAACCTGCCTTTTCCTAAAGAATCTCTGCTAGCCTGCCCTTTCCTAAGGAATCTCTGATAGCCTGCCCCCCTTAAAAACCTACCAATGGCTGCAGCTCGTATTGCAGACGGCTTCTCCTCTCCAAATCATAAAGAATCGTCTGCATGGCTCTGCGCTGCTTTCCGGCTTTTGCCCTCTTCCGCTCCACCTTGGCCAGTGGGACGCAATCGACCATCGAAATTCCCTGCTCAACACGCCTTCGCAGCTCCTCGCCGTCGGTGCTGAAATTGTAGTATTTCTCAAGAATCTCTGCTAGCCTGCTCTTTCCTAAAGAATCTCTGCTAGCCTGCCCTTTCCTAAAGAATCTCTGCCACCCACCTGAGCAACTTGGACGTTATGATGTTCTTCAGCGTCTTTTTATCGTCAGTTGTGAGCATTGCCGCTTTTGCCTCAAGCTGAAAAATCCTAGATTTCAGGGATTTCTTGAAAACCCACGAATTTGATGGAGGCCTCGATCTTCGCTCTCAGTTTGTGCTCCTCCTCGGCGTTTTTCACTTTTTCGGCCATTTTGTGTTGCTAAATTTAGAGGATATTTGAGGCCTTATCCTAAAAATCTCTGCTAGCCTGCCTTTCCTTAAGAATCTCTGCTAGCCTGCCCTTTCCTAAAGAATCTCTCATCTGCCATTTCCGAAGACTCTGTGCGGCCCTTCCCAAAGATCTCTGCTAGCGTGCCCTTTCCTAGTTTCTATCTGCCATTTCCTGAAGAATCTCTGCTAGTCTGCCATTTCCTGAAGAATCTCTGCTAGCCACTTACCCCCTCCAATCGTTTCCGCTGCTCCAAGAAAATCTTGTATGCCACGCTCTGGTAGTATTCCTGAACGTCTCGTGACGTGTTGTAGCACCGCTTCTCGTTGGCCTCGGCCGACATTTCGTCCTCTTAAATCGAATTTTAAAGGGACCGACAAGGCAAATTCTTGACGGCTAGGTTTGGCTTCAATGGCCCTTTAAAACCGCTGACAACGTTGCTCACCTGATCGGGCGGAGCCTGAGTCCGTCCGTGCCTGAATCAGGGCCTGGACCATCGATTTTCGCACGTCCTGACTGATGTCGTCGTGCCAGCTGTGGGAAACGTCGGGCGTAACTGAAAAGGATTCTTTAGGAAAAGGGCAGACCAGCAGAGATACTTTAGGAAAGGGCAAACTAGCAGAGATTCTTTTGGAAAGGGCAGGTTAGCAGAGCTTCCTTACCAAAAGGCTCATCCCCTAGCACGTCACCCATCGTCAACGTGCCCTCATCAGATTCCATGAAGATGCAGCTGTCGAACTCGTTCGTCCCCGTCTCCTCGATATCCACATCACCGTCGGAATCTTCTGAATCTTCCCAACTCTCCGATCCTGCCGATTCTTCCGTCTCCGAGTCCTGCGTCATGCTGGTATCTGCGCTCGACGACGTCTCGGAGAAGTCCTCGGAACCAGAATCAGATGATGATGATGATGATGATGATTCAGATGACAGTGAGGAACCGGACTCGGTGGCTGAGAAGTTGGAATCGGAGGAGGAGGATGAGGAGGAGGATGACGATGAGGAGGAGTTTCCAGAGGCATCGGACTCTTCCTTGCAGCCAACGTTGCCAAAAACTGAAAATGGAGCAAAATGGAGAAAGAGCGAGAGAGGGAGAGAGAGAGAGAGAGAGAGAGAGAGAGCAGTCCATACCTGCCAGCGTCCTCAGCCCGGTCAGCGCGCGGCAGATCTCGCACTGCGAATTCTGGCAAACCTTCCAATGCTGCAGCAGCAGCTTGGCGGATGTGCATTGAGGGTCTGGAAAGCGTGTTTAAAGGTTGCCAATAATCTCTGCTAGCCGGCCCTTTCTTCCTGAATAACTTCCGCTAGCCTGCCGGCCGAATTCCCCAATGAACCCTGCTGGTTTGCCTCCATTAACCCCAGAAAACCACTCACATTCACACGCCCGCCCCTTGTCGCATCCACCAATATGCCGATGCAGAATGCGCAGCGCGCAGCACTCGTCGAGCACACAAATCGTCATGTTTTGCTAAAGTGTGGATTGGACTACCGTAATGTGGCCAATGATCTCTGCTAGCCTGCCTAGGCTTAGACTTAGGCCTTCGCGTAGGATTAGGCTTAGGCTTAGCGTTTTTACGTATTTTCAAGACGTACCATGCAGTTGTAGGAGTGCAGCAGCATGGCGAGACGCTTGCGCACGGCCAGCTTCTTCTCTTGGAGGGTCTAAAAATTATTTTGGGGCAAGATTTTCCTAAAGAATCTCTGCTAGACTGCCTTTCCCAAAAGTTCTCGGCTAGGGGTTTAATTTTGCAAATTCTCACCAAGCCCTTCAATTCGTTGGCGCCACCAAGTTGTTCCATTGCCGGGTACGGTGGCTGGAATGAGTACATTATTGAAAGTATACAATTACCAGCCAGTGAGCGAGAGAGAGAGAGAGAGAGAGAGAGAGAGCGAGAGAGAGAGATATCTTCCTCGTTCACTAAAGGCGGGGACTAGTGCTATTTAATCGCAGCCTAAGAATGGCAATTGCGGGGTGGGGGGTTCTGGACTTCTTGAGTGAAATGCGACTATCCGTGGCCAGGCAGAATTTTTAAACCAATCCAGCTGCGCCTTGACCCGCTGACCCTACTGACCCGCCTTTGGTTCACCGCGCCAAAAAATGTACCCTCCGGGCTCAATTGCATCGATACACCCAATTTGCAAGGGGGCCCACCGCACCAAAGGGGTGCGAATGTGGGTCAAAGTAGGAGTTTTTACCGATATTTTTGCATCTTGTCTCTCTCGCTCTCTCTCTCTGTCTCTCTCTCTTCTCCTCACTCACTCTCTCTATCTCGGTTCTCTTTCTAGCTCACCTTTCTCTATCCTCTCATTCTCTTCTCGCTCCTCTCTCTCTCTATCTATCACTCTCTCTCTCATTCTATCCCGTTCTTTCTCCCTCCCTCTCTGCCCTTACCAGCCTCTCACTCTCGCTCTCACTCTCACTCACTCCCTCTCTCTCTCTCTCTCTCTCTCTCTCTCTCGCTCTCTACCGTCCCCACCATCGCCTCCCATCCCAACGAATCCATGCTAGTTTCCTATGCAGCAACTTGACCGTCTTTTCCAGGCTCTCCAAATCTACACCTCAACGAATCAGACGCCGAAGAAGAGGTGCTGAGCGCCAAGGGCCTGCCGCCCATCAAAACTGGGTCCCTCGTTGGCAGACAGCCAAAGAATCCAACCCCGCCCAGCAAGTCCTCATCCACTTTGTCGCAGAATGGGGCGGCAAGTTCGCCCAAAGCCCAACTTCAACAAGCCAGGAACGACGAAGTGCTGGCGGAGCTGAGGAAGAAGCTACGGACGGTGAGTGGGGGGCTAGCAGAGATTCTTTAGGAAAGGAGCAGGCTAGCAGAGATTCTTTAGGAAAGGCAGGATAGCAAAGATTATTTGCTTGCACTTCCAGGCCGAAATCCGCTACGAGGAGACGGTGGAACGACTGACGGCCATCCAGCACGAGTACGACATCCTCAACAAGGAGCACAGCCGCCTGCTTGGACGATGGAAGAACCGGGAAGTCGCCCAGCATACAGGTGAGCGAGAGAGAGAGAGAGAGAGAGAGAGAGAGAGAGAGAAAGAGAGATACTTGATTCGACCAAAAAGTGAAGATATGAGATTCAGGTGCCGCCGTCGCCGTCCTCAGCGACAAGCTGCAGGCCAAGGACCGCGAGATCTCGCAGCTGGTCAGTTAGATGAACACTTTTGAAGAAGGTTTTTTCAGAAATCGCGGATCAACCAGTTGGAGCGCGAGATGTCCGACTAGGGATCGAAGGAAGCTCTAGAATACTAATTATGATAAACGTCTGTGAAATCGTATTTAAATCAGCACGCGAAAAGGCTTCATACCACAGGCTTAGGCGGCTTCGGTATTAGGCTTAGGCTTATGCTTATGCGTAGGCTTAGGCTTGGCTCAGGCGTGGCTTGGCTTAGGCTTGGGCTGGGCTTAGGCTTAGGCTTAGGTTTAGTCTCAGCACCTTAAAACCTGAATTTTCCCAGCTGTCCTGGATTCTAGCCAACGTTTTTCAAATTTTCAGGGTAAGCCTGGGCCCGAGAATAACACCTTTGCCAGCAGATTAGCGCTGTATTTGTCGTTGTCTATTTGCCAACAGGAGGGCACTTCAGGCCCGTGACCCCCCACCTTTAAAGAATAAATAACTCTGCCGTTCAGCTCTCCGATGGTCCTCGATCAGCTTGGAGAAGAAGCTTTGGTGTTCAAGTTTTCTATTCCGTGGTTTTAGTCCCAAATTTTTGCCTTCCCGGTCCCTTTAAACCCGATACGTACGCCGAGCGGCCTCGGGGGAAACCTAGACTGGTTCTCGAAATCTCCGGGGGACTGTACTCGTTTCGACTCTTCTCTCTCTCTCTCTCTCTCTCTCTCTCTCTCTCTCTCTCCCACTGCCCTTTTTGGGGAACTTTAAAGAAAAGTGTAATGACACGCCCGCGCACACCTAGACGCGCACACACCCCCACCGCGCCCCCAACCTGTTATTGTTGCGGATGGCACGGCATGTACAAACGTTTTTTTTGCGTAAAGAATTTCTGCTAGTCTGCCCTTTTCCTAAAGAATCTCTGCTAGCCTGCCCGGTTCTGCTCTGTTAGCGGGGGGGTTTATCGAGGGGGTGGGCTTTTTATGTTTTTCACCTGTACCTACCTGTTGATGATATATTCGGTATTTTTGTAGCGTTTGAGTAATTTTTTTATGGCTAGAAAGCTATCACAAATATTTTTTTATTTAATGAAAATTCGAAAATGTTGACTTTTTTTGGTCATTTATCATACATTTTTGGACCATAAAAAACAAAAATTTTCGAAACTTTTTATTAGTTTTATATTTTTTTAGATCTAGAAACTGTGTAAAATGCCATAAAAATGGTTTATATTTTTTTATAGGGCAGTATAGAATCGCAGGAAAAAAAATTGGTTTCCGGCAACCGCCAAAACACACAGAACGGAATGACTGCTCATTTCCCCTTTCCTAAAGATTCTCTGCTAGCCAGCCCTTTCCTAAATGATCTGTGCCAGTTAGCCGAACCGCCATTTCGCGCCCCCAACCGCCAAGAAACGCCAACTTTAAGCGGAAGCGAGAGAGGGAATCGCGAAAAATCAAGGCGCCCAGCGAAAGGCGGAGATGCCGTCTGTGATCCCGAGCGTTTCTTTGTCCGCCGTTCGCATTTCCCTCAAATTTCCCCCCATTTTTGGGGGAGGTGATCGGCTCGTCGCGAAATGCCCCTGAAAACGGCCGGCCCCGGGAATTGATTAATTTGTTGGGATTGTCGAAATTGATGCTAGAAAATTTTTGGCGAGAAATTAAATTCTTCCTAAAGAGTCTTTGCTAGTTTGCTTTGTTTTAACGAATCTCTGCTAGCCTGCCTCTTCCTAAAGAATATCTGCTAGCCTTCCCCCTCTCTCCTCTCTCTCTCTCTCAAGCTCTCTCCCGCTTCCCCTCTCCTAGTCGTCTGGTAGACCCGCCCTTGTCCTAAAGGCAAATCTCTGCTAGCCTGCCCGTTCCAAAGAATCTCTGCTAGCCGCCCTTTCCCAAAGGATCCCTGCTAGCCGTCCCTTCCTAAAGAATCTCTGCTAGCCTGCCCGAAACACCACCAACCCCCTCTCGCCACCCCCCCTCCATTTTTCGTATTTTGGCTGGCAGGCCCCGTTCACGCTCGCCAAAACATTCAAAAAAAGCCGGCAAAAGCGGAAATGAAACAAAACTCAAGAAAAAGCCGTCGATTTGATTTTTGGTGGCTACTAAAGGGACCTGGAAGGCTAGGAATCTTCTATTAAAGGGTTGGAGAGATGCCTAGGCTGCTAAAGACGCTGTATTCCTGGTGTAAGTCGCTCATATCGCAAAGAATCTCTGCTAGCCTGCTTTTTCCTAAAGAACCTCTGTTCGCGTCCTCTCCTAAAGGATCTCTGCTAGCCTCCCCCTTCAGGGTGCCCCATGGAGCCGCGGGTCTCGTTGCGGTTGCTGGCCGGACTGCTCGGCATCGTCGTCGCCCAGCACTTTCCCAGCGGCTTCTCCCCGGAGCCGCTGCTCGCCGGCGGTCGTACATTTTTCATGGGTACGTTGCCTAAGCCTAAGCTGTAAGCTTAAGCCTAAGCCTAGACCTAAGTCTAAGCCCAAGCCTAAGCCTAAGCCAAGCCCAAGCCCAAGCCAATCTCGCCTTCCAGCCGACGACTCCTGGAGACGCGACGCCATCGCCAAGATGTGGCTGGAGCGCCGGTCGATGGTCTACACACCGCTGTTCAAATTTAATGTAGCTTATGATACCTATTTTCCGTTATTACATGCCATTACAGTACCCCGGGAACCCGTCCGTCGACCTCATCTTCAAAAACGAGACGGCCTCCAAGACGGACACGCTCAAGCACCGCTACGCCTGGGCGCTGATGATGTGGGCGCTGGTGGAGGGGAATGTCGGGCCAAGTGGGTGGTTTTAAAGGGATAGTAACAGGGGTAGACTAGCAGAGATTCTTTAGGAAAGGGCCCAGCAGAGATTCTTTAGGATCCACAGCTCTTTTCAGACACCACGGTCTTCGAAGCTTCTTCCGGCAACACGGCCGCCTCGTTGGCCTATATGTGCCGGCTAGTCGGCGTCCCGTTCATCGCGGTGGTGCCGAACACGCTGGAGGACACGAAACTCGGCCACATCACCCAGTATGGCGCCAAGATCAAGAAGGTCGACAACCTGTTGAGGTAGCTTCAGGAGCTTAGGCTTAAGCTTAGGTTTCGGCTTATCCGGTCTTGTTTAGATGGACAGAGGCCGGTCGTATCGCCCAGGAAGCCAACGGGTTTTTCATGAACCAATTTGGGAACGCCGATAAAGCGGAAGAGTTTCATGAGAGTGGGTCTTCGTTGAGGTGTTTCTCTCTCTCTCTCGCTTTCCGTCTCGCTCTCTCTGGCTCTTTCTCTCTCTCTTTCTCACGCCCTCTCTATCCCTGCTCTCTCTCTCTCTCTCTCTCTCTCTCTCTCTCTCGCTCTCTCTTTTTCCATTATCTCCAATGCTTAAGGTGGAAACTTCCCGCTCGAGTCGGTGAACGTCTTCCACGAGTTTCTCGCCCAGCTCAGCGCCGACTCCAACCAGGCCGTCAAGCACCCGCACTTCTTCGTGATGCCCGTCGGCACCGGTGGGTACTGTCGGATAAGACGTGTCAACCCCTTTATGCCGATTTTCTAGTACACTAAAATACTCCGTACAGTGTAAACTACAGTAGACCCTACAACGTACGCCATGATACAGATTTCACGTTGGTGTCGCGTACGGAGTACGATATGATACAATCGCTACGCCTCACCCTGGCCTTGCGCGGGATCTTAAAAGTTAGCTTTGCAATCGGCGAAGAGCTAGAGCGAACCCAAAATAGCAAGCAACCGGCGCGCGACAGCCAAAATACCCACCCGTATGCAAATTAGTCATTTCCATATTTTTAAACGTTAAAATAAGGTATAAAACGAATTTTAGAAAATCTGAGCGAACCCTCACCCCCTAACACCTTATTTCTGGACCAAAAATTCTTTCCCTTCGAGTTATGGAACCGGTTTTTGCAAATGTTACAAAGACACTATTTTTTTTATAGTAGGATACGAGTACACTATAGTACGCCGTACAGGCCCACTACAGTACGCTTCAATCCTCCGTACACCCAATTACAGGTGGCACTCTCTCCTCGGTGGGGAAATACGTGAAGAAGTACGGCGTGCCGACGCAGCTCGTTTTCGCCGACACACAATACAGCCTGATGGGCGACTACGCGCTGATGGGGCGTTTCGTGTGAGTACGCCTTTACTAATTACACTTGATGACCGAAGCAAAAATGATGAGCTTAGGTTTGGGCTTCGGCTTAGGCTAAAGCTTAGGAAACGGAAGAGAGAGACATAAAGAGAGAGGAAGAGAGCGAGAGTGAGAGAGAGAGAGAGAGACAAAGAGAGAGAGCGAACGTTACCCCCGTTTCAGGAACGAATCCGGAGAACATCTAGTGATCGCCCCCGGTATGGCCGGCATTGGCACGCTGCCAACGGGACGGGCTGTGAAGGGCGAGACGACCAGGTACGGTAGTTTAAGGAACTTGCAAGTCAGAGAAAGAGAGAGAGAGAGAGAGAGAGAGAGAGAGAGAGAGATACGTGTTTCCAGCCTGGACCGCGGGGTGCTGGACCGTGTGATGAAGATCCCGGACATGGCCTCCACCGCCGCCATGGCCGTTCTGCAGCGATTCGTAGGTCCCTGAGGATACGGTAGAAAGACCTAATTTTAGGGGATCGATGGCGGGACGTCTTCTGGAGTGAACCTGGTGGCCATGCTCAGCTTGGCGGCACAGGAAACGTAGGGTTTAAAGGATCATTGAAAGAAAAAATCAGGCCACACGTGCGGGCCATGGATTTGCCTTCAATGGTCCTTTAATGTCGATTTCCAGGTCGTCGAACCCCAGGAATGATCGCCTAACGATCGCCACGCTACTGGCCGACCCAGGGCATTTCTATGCGGCATCCTACCTGAACCGGACGTGGATCTCGGAGAAGATGTCCCGGCATGGCGGGCTGACGGTAAGGAAAGAGCTAGCAGACTTTCTTTCGGAAAGAGGGCTAGTACAGATTCTTTAGGAAAGGGCAGGCTAGCAGAAATTCCTTAGGAAAGGGCTGGCTAGCAGAGATTATTTAGGAAAGGGCTGGCTAGCAGAGATTATTTAGGAAAGGGCAGCTCTCAAAGCTCCTCAACTTTCCAGGCATACGACTGCTGGACGCAGGTGATCATGAGCGCGCTCGAGCTCGGCGGTGACCCTCTGATGATGGGGCTGGAGGTACTAAACACTAAGCCACAGCCTAAGCATGAGTCTAATCCTAAGCCTAAGCCAAACTCTCGTCTTTTTCAGCGCTGCCAATCTGCAGCCCTACCGTAATTCTGCATTGCCTGAGGGCGCAACCACGGGTCCCACCACGGCTCCTCCAAATGTACACGACCGGTCACTCAACCAGCAGCAGCAGCTCATCCCCCTCCTCCTCCTCACCCCCCACTTGTGTGCAATAATAAATTGTCGGTATTTTAATTGCAAAGAAACACTGTTAGATTACCCTTTCCTAAAGAATCCCTGCTAGCCTACCCACCCCCTCCCCATAAATAAACACCCGCCCCCACAGCGCGCTGCGCGATTATGCCGGATCCCGTTTTTGCAGCGCCCCATCTCGGGAGGGGCTGGAAGATGATTGGGCGAAAATATGCGCCTCTGCATGCACGGGTTTGTAGCGGCCGCCTTTTTCCGGAATGTGGACATTCGGGTTGTCGCGGATAGGGCGAGGCAAGGAAAATTCGCGAAGAATCTCTGCTAGCCTGCCCCTCGTTGGTCGCCTAAGCAGAATCGCCAGCCTAGCCTAGCCCTCCCTTAAGCCGAGCCTAAGCCTAAGCCTAAGCCTAAGCCTAAGCCAAGCCTAAGCCAAGCCTAAGCCAAGCGCCAAGCCTGCCAAGCCTAAGCCAAGCCTAAGCCAAGAGCCTAAGCCAAGCCTAAGCCATGCCTGAACCTAGGCTTTAACCTGTAACACCCCAGGTACATTTTGAGGTCGTATATGCGCGGGTGCATACACGGGTTTAGCTAAAGGCAGAAGAAGCTGGATCCAAGCCCGGGAGGGGTGGGGGCGCCCCTCACCCCCGCGCCGGAATGTGGATTGAGGAGGATCTCTATTAGTGATAAGTTGCGGGTGGGGGGAGAGGGGGACGAGATCCCGCAGCGCGGGAGCGCCTCGGATATGCCCCCAGGGCATATCCACCGATCCCGCCCCGCGCCCGGGGTCGGCTCCCATTTCACCGATTCTTTGTCCCCGCTTTTTGGGTCATTACAACCCGCCGGCGGGGTCTGATTTGGGTTATTGTGCTACTAGGTTTCTTGCTCTCCTCTCTCTCTCGCTCTCTCTCTCTCTCTCTTTCTCTCTCTCTCTCCTTCTCCCTCTTTCTCTCACTCTCTTTTTCTCACTTGCTCTCTCTCTCTCTCTCTCTCTATCTCTCTCCCTCTCTCTCTCTACGTTTGACCTTTCCCATCTAATATTTATTTTGATTCTGCCGTTTTTAAAGAGACCATTGAAGGCAAATCCAGCCCGGCCCCTCCGATTTTTCGCCTCCGCCAACCCAGCTACAGTCCCTCTTCGTGTATACGCAAAAAAGTGCCTGTCGTTGGCTACTTGCCAAGAGTCCCAGGGCCACGGATTTGCCTTCAATGGTCCTTTAAAATCGTGGGATGCGTGTGAATCGCTGTTTACCCGGCGATGATTGAGTGGTCGGCCTCGGGCGCCGCGCGGCCCCCGGGCGATTTGTTATTTTTTAGGTCATCGCGACCCGCGAGCCCTTGGGGCTACGAAATGCCCATTTTCGTTATGATTTCCCAAAGAATCTCGGCTAGCCTGCCATTTCCTAGAAGAATCTGCTACCTGCTCTTCTATGGATCTAGGATCTCGGTCGGCGCGTTTTTTCAAGTTTTTCTCTATAACTGGATTTACGGTACTAGTTCGTTAGCGGGGGAAGAAGCTAACTGTGTTTCTTTAGCTTAGCCATTTTTGTAAAATAGCATAGCTCTTTACGGTGCTTCTGGCAGTTTGAGACTTTGTGACTGCTTTCGGCTGCGCTCTCTCTCCCTCTCTCCCTCTCTCTCTCTCTCTCTCTCTCTCTCCCCCTCCCCCCTCTCTCTCTCCCTCTCTCCCTCTCTCTCTTTTGCTCTCTCTCTCTCTCGTTCTCTCTCTCTTCATTTTCTCTCTCCTTCAGCGGTGTGCTACTCGTCTGCGGCACGTTGCGGTGGCACCTGGTATGTCGCTATGTGCGACGGGTCCTGCCGCCCGACCGCCAGGTGGGAAAGTTGGATTTTAAAGGGCCTCCGAAGTCAAATCCATAACCCCGAGACCCTTGGTAATTATCAATCAATCCCCTGTAGCCGTTGCGGGACCCGTTTGGGACAAAAGAGCTGCGCCTCGAGGCATTTTTGGATTTACAAGTAGCGGGTACTGTAGCTTTGGTTGGAGTGGTCCCAAGAAACGGGGGGACCAGCTGGATGTTTGCCTTCAATGGCCCTTTAAGACGCTTACATTAATCCACCTTCAGACACGTATTCGACGGTGGCGGCCAGCCAGGATGAGTCTGGGATCCGGGATCGGCTAGAAGCCTGCCGACAGGGCATGGTGCAGCTCGATGTGCTGAGGGTCAAGCATCTGAGGATGATGGAGGTACTGAAGAATCTCTGCTAGCCTGTCTTTTCCTAAACGCTCTCTGCTAGCCTGCCCTTCCTAAAGAATCTCTGCTAGCTCGCCCTTCAGGATATGCGAGGCCGACTGCCCTCGATCCCAAAGTGCGGCGACGTCATCAGCCGTGAGAAGAAGCTGATGGAGGCGGACGTGCAGCAAAGGGACTCTTTGAGAAGTGTCGATAGTGGAAGGGCATCGGTAAGTCCTAAAGAATCTCTGCTAGCCTGCCCTTTCCTAAAGAATCTCTGCTAGCCTGCCCTTTCCTAAAGAATCTCTGCTAGCCTGCCAGTCGGTACTGGACTATCAGCGGGGGAGGGATTTCATCGGGGGAAACTAATTTTGGTTTTTCCGTCCATGATGTCTAACATATTTTTAATAATTTTTAGCATTTCTGGACTTACAGAAAATTACAAAAAATGTATGAGAAATTGCGGAATTTTGAATTTTCATAATTTTCGCCAAAAAAATCAAGGTTTTGATTCAGCGTATTTTTATGAGGTCTTTGCATCTAAACCCCTTCAAAAAACTTACGGGGTTACTGCAAAAATTGGTTACCCCCCGGTAACAGCCCAGTACCAGAATGTGGCGATTTTTCTGCCCGCGCGGGTCCCGCCGCTACCGTAGCCTCGATATCACGAAAAGCCGACTTTCCACCTGGGGCTTGATGTCTAATTAGAAGAGGGCAGGATGCAAATCCTGTCCTTATCAGCCGCGCGCGCCCCCAAATTGTGCTCGCGCGTCAGCGCAGCTGGATTTTTGGGGGGTGGGGGATAGTTTATGCGTTGAAATACCGAGGGGCACACTGGTTTTAAAGGGGCAACTTGCAGAGATTTTTGGGGAAAATGGTAGCTCAGGAAAAAAAAAATCGTTGCTAGCCCGCTATTCCTCGAAGAATCTCTGCTAGCCTGCCCTTTCCTAAAGAATCTCTGCTAGCCTTCCCTTTCCTAATGTATCTTTTTTCAGCTCCTCGCCTCGCGCTCCGAGTCTCCCCTCATCGACTGCCCCTCCCATCGCTCCTCACTAAGCGTCGACTCCGGCTGTTCCGGCCATTCCGGCGACGGGAACGTCGCGTAGGGACCGACCAAAATTTGGAATTTTTTGAGTTCCAGCACTCTGCAGCCGCCCTGTCTCTCCTACACCGCGTTCCGGAAGCAGTCGCTTGAGGAGGTGAATTTCGGAGCGCGGGCAGCCGCCCAGCGCTCGGTTTCACCGATGCCGAGGGTCACGCCGAGATCGTTAAAGTCTGGGAATATTGGTAGGATAGTTTAAGCGAGGTTTGGAAGGAGAGAGAGTGAGAGAGAGAGACGAGAGATGAGAGAGAGAGAGAGAGAGAGGAGAGAGAGAGCCAGAAGATGACACGGTTCTTTCGCAATATCAGGGGGTCAACTTTTTACTATAAGGCCAGAAATGCCTAGTGACAAAATAGCGATATTTTAATAGTATTTTTTGCAACTTTGAAGAGGCAAAACAAGAAATAAAACTCAGAAAAAATTAGTTCAAATTGGTCAAAAAAATCGAACTTTTCAGTTAAAAATTTTTTTCCAACCAAAATTTGTCACTTTTTCGGTTTAGGATAGCAAATAACAGTTTAAAAACGTTACCTTCATTTTAATTTCAAAAATTCAATAGAAAAAATTCAGATCCCCAGAAAAAAGTTGTCCCCCCCCCGATAATGTGAAAGCACCGATGACACTTATCTTAACCTCCAAACCATGCCCAGAGCGCCGAGCCGAGCAGCAGCGCGATGCTGACCCGGACGACATCCACCTCCTGAGCACCACCATCCAATCCACCACCTCCCTGCGGCGCGCCAAGAAGCAGGTGCCCGTCCGTCCGCAAAGTATGTACGCCACCACGGAGCGGCAGCGCGATGAGCACTTTGTCAGGTGAGATTCCTACCCATCAATTGCAAGCAGTTCACCGCCGCCATTTCAGGGCTCAAACGCGCTCGCCGACCCACCTCGACTCGCGCTCCTTCTCCGCCCTCACCCCGCCGCCCGTACAACGGAAATTTGGGGTCGCCCAGGCTATTCAGCACGTCGCACCGATTCAAGTAAGGCTTGGCTTGGGTTTCGGATTAGGCTTCGCTTAGGCTTAGGTATAGGCTTATTAGGCTCAGCCTGAACTTAGGCTTATGTCTAGGCTTAAGCTACCGTCGCAATAACACATTTTTTTTAGTCCCCACCCCGTCCAGCCCCCAGAAAATCGCTTACGCAACCCAATGATGCCCTGCCCGCTCAACAACCGACTTTAACGTTCACTACCTCATCGGCCGACCCGACCGGAGCGCGCACGCCGCCCGTCCGCCGCCACGCCGTCCGCCCCGAGCAGTCACTGAAGGTAGTTAGAGCTTGCTTCGGCTTAAGCTTAGACTCAGACTCAGGTTTTTAGACTTAGGCTTGGGCTTAGGTTTGGGCTTATGTTTAGGCATAGGCTTAGGCATAGGCTTAGGCATAGGCTTAGGCTTCGCTTAGGCTTAGGCCTAGTCTAGGTTTAGGCTTGGCTTAAGCTTACAATTAGCTTAGGTTTAGGCCTGGGCTTAGGCTTAGACTTGGTTTAGACTTAAGCTTTGCTTAGGCCTCAGTTTAAGCTTAGGCTTTGGATTAAGCATAAGACTAAGCTTAAACGAAAATCCCGGCATTTGTTTAGGACTCGCTCTTCCACGCCGCCAAGATCTTCCTGGAGAAGACGCCGGCCCAACATCGACAAGGGCGGCCGAGGGTGGGTGTTTGGCCCATAAATTTAAGCCCGCTGACGCGAAAGTGGAGTAGGTTCATGTTAAAATACGCCACAATACGTTATGATACGCCGACGTACTGAAGAGTGCGTTAAGTACGCTTTAATTACTTTCAAAACCCAGCCTAAATGAACCAAAATTAGTTAAAATCAGGAAAAACTAACAAAATTAAAAAACTTCAGGACGGTCCCCGACCCCGGCCCCAAAGCATGTTCGAGGGCAACACGACGCTCGACGCCGACGAGGAGATTGCCCACCTCTTCTCCGCCCAGCCGGCCGCCATCCTCAGCCGGTAATTCGTTTTTGTAAAGTTTTAAGTTTCTTCTAAAACTTTTAACTAATCTTTTACTTATATTTCTTCTATTTAGTTTTATTACTATTTAAATAAACTATTAAAACTATATAACTATTCGGGTCTTTCGCATTAACGGGGGGAGGGGGATTTTTTGTATTAATCTAGAAATGCCTAGTAACTTAATAGGGGGTATTTTCAAAACGTTTTCGTTAAAATAAAACTTTATTTTGACTAGAAAAAGTACGTCATTTTCAAAAAATCTACATTGAGTCAAAAACGGCCATATTTGGTCGAAAAGGCGCTATTTTTGTATTTTTTTTGAATCAAATTTGTGAAGTTTTTACGTTTAGGAATAGTAAAAGCCCGTTTAAAAAACACTTCCTCAGTTTATATTCGAAAAATTCTCTCGAATTATAAAGAAGCTAAGGAAAAATTTAGCCCCCCACCCCCGTTAACGCGAAAGCACCATAAAATTGACCAAAAACTAACGAGTTTTACAAAATTACAAACTTTTGCAGCCAATGCTCGCACGCGACCCCCGATACGTCGCCGACGAATGGACGCCGCCTTTCCGTGGCTGCCGGGATTGCAAAGTAAGCCTATAGCTGATCCGTATTCTTGTTAGGGCAAGCTTGCAGAGATTCTTTAAGGAATGCCATCAGCAAAAACAAGCGCCGCTGGAAAGTAAAGGAATTTTTTCAGATTCGAAGCCCACGCACGGCAGCACGCGGTGAAGCGCGAGAAGCCCTGGCGCGAGTCGAACGCCCTCTAGACAAAGATTTGCTAGAAAAAACCACAAATATTCCGTGCAAATGTACAGCTACGTTTCGAATATACTACTATTCTCATGCTCTTTTGTGTCTGACGTAATAAAGCTTCCGTTGCTCGAATTCGACGTACGTAGAAGGATGTAGAAATGTTTATTCTGAAACAGACAACAACGATGTGCAACAAAAGTCATAACAAAAACGAAAAACAAAAACAAAAACATTGTCGAATCGATAGTCCTACTTCTTTCGCCCCTTGCTCGGCCCGCCGGATTTCTGGAATTGTGGAATTCGTTGAATAATTAAAATGCCAGTATTTTCTATCAGCCAACGTCAAAATTCACAAGGGCAAAATTTTCCAATGTCGAAACTCTATCCTATCAAAATGCAAAGATTCAGAAGGTCAAAAGTTCATAATCACAAAATTCTATCCTATAAGTTTCAGAATGTCGAAAGTCCGAAAGGTTCTTTGGCATTATCGGGGGGGTCTTTCACCAAGGATCCAATTTCTCAAATATAAATAGCGTGAGTGTTTCTAAACTTTCCATTCCCAAAATAAAAACTTTACAAATTTTGGTAGCAAAATACCAATCAGAAATTATTGTTCGATCCGAAATGGCTGATTTTCGACCAAAAGACATTTCGACTTTTCGAAAGTTTTTCGAAGGGTTTTCTAGTTCCAAAATAGTTCTATAGCTACTAAAACACTAACAAAATAATTCCTATTAGGTTAGAGGGCATTTCTGGATCTAGAAAAAATTAGATCCCCCGATAATGCAAAAGAACCATTTCTAGATTTTAAAACAGTCCAAAAGCAAGCTACCTTCTTTTTGCTCGGTCCTTTGGCGCCGCCAATTTTCCGCTTTTGCGGGCCGCCCCGTCGCGGCTTCTTGTGCGAGAGCACCTTCCCGCGAAGCTCGTCATCAGCTGAAAAAAAAGCGAAATGTCAAATTTCCGAGCAAGTACATACCGGCCATATAGTCGCCGAATTTCAGCAGCTGATCGACCATCGACACGTTGGCCTCGCGCCTTCTTCGCTTTATCTCGCCCTTGTCCATCCGGGTGCGCATCAGGAACGATTCTTCGTGTCTGGAAAAAGGGGGTTACGTTAAAAATGTCGAAATTTGATTAAGCCGAAATTTACATAAGCGAATTTCCCGCCAAACCCATCGAACCAAAAAAATTCGGCATTCTGAATTTCGACCGTGACATTATGATTCCCGACATTATCCGACATACATTCGAGGAAACGTGCTAGCTCAAAATTCCCTTACTCTAAACGCTCGCGATCCTGTTGTCGAACACGCGTCGACACCGTATTGTCGATATATTCTTCGACGGGCGCATCGCTGTACTGCTGCCGGAGCTCTTGCACGAGCGTGGAGCCGAGCGCACGCTTCTTGTTCCGTTCGGCCTTCCGCAATTTGCGCTCCTGATCGCGATCCGCTATAAAAAAGGGCTATTCGGAAAGGGATCTAAACGTACTCTCATAATTGATGCCGAAGATCTTTGAGGCGTTGAATCTCTGCCGTCTCTCCGGGGCCTCGTCCTCGTCGTCTTCACTGCCCTCAATCTCGTCCTCTTCAGCTGCCGAACCCTCTCCGCCTTCCTCGTCAAATTCGTCGTCTTCATCGGATGCTTCCGCCTTCTTTGGCTTCACTCCGGTGACAGGGCCCTACAAAAACATCCTGTGATCGGTGCTTTCGCATTATCGGGGGGCGGGGGTATTTTTTGGATAGATCTAGAAATGCCTAGTAACTTCTCTTCTAGGAAGTATTTTTTAGTGTTTTAGTAGAGAGCTATTACCAACTAGCTATTTTTTACTAACTAACTAACTATCTTTTGCATCTTTGAAACTAAAAACTCAAAGCTACGCTTAGGTATAACCAAAAAAGCGTTTAGAAACACTTTCTCTATAGCAAAAATTTATTTTTAGCTGCGATAACGCGAAAGCGCCCAATTTTCTTCCAAAAATGCCTCACCTGCAAAATCTTGTCAATCTGCGGGCCGAGCTTCTTTTCGAGGGGCTTTATTCGTTCCAGAATCTAGGAAACCGTTGCAGAAGCCAAAATCACCGATACCGTCCTGTATCTGATCGATCGCTCAACGGCCCCGCATTCCTGAATCGATTCGCCGGCACTCATCCGCTCCATGATCAGCGCCATCTCGCGCATGTACGCCAGCAGATCGTGATTCTTCACCTCGAGCAGGGAAATGCCCTAAAAAATTAGCGTTTCTATAAAAGTTGGCAGCTCACATCTCTATCCTTGTCCGCCTTCAAACTTTCGATCATTTTGTGCGCGCCGGCCATCGCCTCGCGCGCTGTCCGCACACATTCCGCGGTCGCCGTCGCGAACCGCTCCCCGTCGGTGGACATCTGAATTTTTTATTTTTCATTTTCAAAACGACACGATAAATACAGAGAAAGTAGCCGGGCATCGGTGGGGAACAACAACGTTAGCCAGAGTATAACAAAATACACAATGTTATGAGGAAATACAAAGGTGAGGATACTGCCAGGGGGAAGCGCAAAACCGAGTAGTAAAGATGGGGGAATGCTGGAAATTTAGGAAAGTCTATAAAGTTCAATTAATTAAAGTTGATTGCGGGTGACTGCAATGATTTTGCTTATGCTGGAAGTTGAGCTGAATTTGCCGTTCCATTCGTTTGTGCTGTCGAATGCCAAGGTAAGCCGGGGAATACAGGAGAGCAGGATCGTGACTCTTCGCTTGGTGAATTCTCAAAAACGGATCCCAGACCGATAGGAGGCTTCTTGAGAGAAACTTTGTCGTTTTCCTGGGCAGCCAGAGCCGCCTTTGGTATCAACAGGGGTCGGTCTTCCAATCGAACCTCGTCCTCCTGACTTGCCGGCTCCTCTTTCTCCTCAACATCATCCTGGTGGGAGCAGCTGGGCTCGTCATTCTCCTCGCTGTAGACTTCGGGCGGGTAGTAGATCACCTTCCGCTCCACGATTCGCCGCCCGCCCCTGCCGATTCGGACTCGAGTTGGATAGTATTCGGTAAACGGCTCCTCTTCCTCGGATTCTCCGTTTTCTTCGACCACTTCACACTGCTGCTCCTCATCCTCCTGTCCCTCCTCGTATTCGCCCACCTCGTTCTCGACGGCTTCTTCTTCTTCGTCCTTCAATTCCTCTTCCTCGTCCTCCTCCTCGTCTTCTTCCTCGTTCGCCGACATCAACTCCGACTCTGACGATTCCAAGTCCGAATCCTGGCAAAGTGGGTTGACGGCGATCGGATCCGCCTCCGCATAAGCGCACCAACGATACGGCTGGAATTCGTACGGGTCGGAATCGTCACTTTCAGGCACCTCGACCGTCATGTTTGAGTTGAGAACCGTTGACAAATTGCCTTCGATCGGCACATTCCACAACTCCTCATTTTTCTCCAACCATGCTCGATTGGGGACTTCGCGGTCAATGTCGGGCATCACTCTCCGCCTCCTCGCCTTCTTCCTGGGCACGCTGGGCTCGTCGGCGATCGGCTCTTTTGCCTTATCCCTCAGCGAGTTCACGAGCTGCATGTACAACTGTGGATCGTAGTCGTCCAGCTCAAAGTGCGTTTGAAGAATTTCTATATCGCTCTCAATCAGCGCCAGCTTGGTCTTTTCTCGTCTCTTGACCATATCCGCCAATTGCACAGCCCGTCGCAAATCTCGGGATAACCGCAGCCCGTTCTCATACGCGTCCTCATCATTCTTCCGATTCCTTCGTGTCTGCATCTTTTCAATACGTCTCCGGAACGCAATATAAGGATTGATCTGCCCCTCTTTCTTCGCTTCCGTCCTGATTTTCGGGATCAAGCCGCCGGGTTGCCCGCTTTGAAGCTTCGTTTTCCGTTTTGTCAACCAATAGTCGTAGACCATATCGATAATGTGGACACTGATCGACTGCACACATCGTCTGGCATTGTCCGGCAGGATGATTTGCGTATCCGACGATTTTGCTTCGAGTTCCGTGAAAACTCGTTCTAGTTCTCGAGCGGTGACTTGGCCCTTTTTCCGTTTTAACCATTTTTCGTCGTCACTGTCACAGTCGTAGACCGGCTTTTCGTGCTCAAGGGCTTCCCAGGCTTGCACCCGCATCAGATGTGAAGACGTCGGGCCGAGCGTCTGGTATATCCGCTCGTATCTCTCCGTCTCTATCGGGTAGACCTTGGGAGTGGGAATGACCGACGTCGCCTCGCCCATCCCGGAAGTGGTGGCCTGCTGCGAGTTGATGGCCTCTTGCAAATGTGTCTCCATCTCCTCTTCCCGCTCCATTCCGGTGGGCATCATTGTCATTGTCCGCATTATACTTCGGGCTTCTGACAGGTCGGACAGCTCACTCGCGTACAAGATCTGCATTGTCTTGTTCTGATCCGGATTTTTAGTCCGGTACGTCTTCGTGGTGGCCGTCATCCCCTGGAAAAAGTTGATTACGATTGAAAGCAAGGATCTAGTCGAGGAAAACGGTTTGCAATAGAAACGAACGTTTGTAAAGAATTTAGTTTTAGAAAATTTGTGATTACGCGAGCATCCGTTGCTCCTTAGAACGGAAACTGTACGGAGGTGCAAACGGAAACAAGGCAATCGGCAAAAAATTAATTAGTTTCTTTTACGGGAGGGTTTTTGACCCTCTGACGTAAGTGTGTGCCGGGGCGCGCTTTAGCAGTGAGGGGGTTCCGGACGCGCCACATTACGCATGGACGTAAGGTGTATAGAACGGAATACGTTCTTCTGAACTTATTTTTTACAAAGTGGATATATAAAGTAAAAGAAGTATGCAGAAGGCTTTTTAATAAATAAAAGAACCTATTTATGGTGAATCTGGAACAGTTAATCGTCAGTATCATGGCTTTTCGGAATTTTGGGAATATATACCAGTATTTTTGGTGATTGGTTCACTTCTGCCCGATATTAATTGTAGACACTCGTCTGAAATACTTTTCTAAATAAGAAGTTACCGCGATGTCTTTAATTACAAAAAGCCAGGGATTACAAAGAAGCAGGGACGCAGGAATTTTCGCAAAGTAGGCTGTGAATGGCCAATGAAAGCTAAGGAGATAACGCCAACGAAGAATCATACAAAACCACAGACATGTAAAGAATTGCTAAAACTTTTAACTCTTTCGAAGAAGTCTAAAAATCTTACATGGTAGCGGGTCCAGGAGTGGCTCGAGATTATGTTGTACTGGGAAAATTCAGGTTTACGGTACTCTCCCAAAATGCGGTTTTTTGTGTTCAAATCGCTAAATAAAGGTCAGAAACGGACTCAGAGACAAAAATTAGGTGGCGGAAGGCACTTTTTAGGGGAGAAAACCTCATTTTAGTTTTGATATCGGGTACCGTAAAGTAGT
This sequence comes from Mesorhabditis spiculigera, assembly GCA_958295435.1. Classification (NCBI taxonomy): domain Eukaryota; kingdom Metazoa; phylum Nematoda; class Chromadorea; order Rhabditida; family Rhabditidae; genus Mesorhabditis; species Mesorhabditis spiculigera. Next base: position 47,828 of record CATQJA010002567.1, read on the forward strand.
ATACGGGGGTGACTACTTTACGGTACTCGCCCAAAATTTTAGTTTTTCTGCACGAAAAGAAGCAGTAAGGGCTGAAACGAATGAAGCAGCAAAAATAATTTGGCGGAAAGGCCTAAAAATGAGTGATTTGAGACTTCGAAGTTTGAGGCTTATGACATGTCGCGCAAGGTGGGCCGTCGCTTCGGATGGGCTGCCGCTCCACTCTTTCGAAATCAGGGCGCCTGGGCGCTTGCGCTCCTCGGGCGCCCCGATTTCGAAACACTGTACGAGCTCGCACCCATCCGAAGCGACTAGGCCCCGGGTGGCACGGCCTATTTTTAGGCTTAAACTGGGTGTGATTGAGAGATGGAATCTGTGTCCGAATCTTTCCTTTATAGGCCTTTCCGCCCACTTATTTTTGCTGATTAATACGTTTCAGACCTTGCTGCTTCTATTCGTGCAGAAAAAGGAACATTTTGGGCGAGTACCGTAAAGTAGTCACCCCCCGTATACTACTTTACGGTACCCGATATCAAAACTAAAATGAGGTTTTCTCCCCTAAAAAGTGCCTTCCGCCACCTAATTTTTGTCTCTGAGTCCGTTTCTGACCTTTATTTAGCGATTTGAACACAAAAAACCGCATTTTGGGAGAGTACCGTAAACTTGAATCAAGCCGTTGTACTTTCGTCAAGCCACGCGAGCTTTTGCCGTGGGCTCTTTGTATGCTTCATTTTAAGTTTAGAGATTTCAAATTCTTTTCCTTTCATACACTAATACTATGATGAACATTAACGCCAAGCTAAAGTAATTGATTCTCCTCAGTATAAACCTATGAGGTGACAATCATCAGTTCCCAACTCGCGAAAACACTGTCCTCTGGTTAGTAAAAAGCTTTCTACATGCTTTTTTTACTATTACATGTATATTCTTTTTGTTAGAAGTAGGAAATTAAAGTAGAATAAATTAATCAAAAAGTATTCCGTTCTATACACCTTACGGCCATGCGTAATGTGGCGCGCCCGGAACTCTGTCACTGCTAAAGCGCGCCCCGGCACACACTTACGTCAGAGGGTCAAAAACCCTCCCGTGTTTCTTTTTCGCAAAAACATTACAATTTCACACAAAAATTCCATAAATCATTTAGAAAAAGGCAACTCCGCCATCGTCAAGCAACGATTGGGAAAATCCGCTAAAAGCGCTTCCACTAGCCAATTTTTATTAACATCTTGGAAAACCCGTATCACAGTTCAAGTCCATACATCACAAAGCATCAAATACAGTTTTTGGGCTGCCGAAATTTTATCGCCTTTCATTTGCTTCAACGGCGACTTCCGCTTGGGCCCGGGAGATTCGTGGCCTCCACCTCACTGTTCTTGCGCTTATTCCCGGCGGCGTAGGCGACAAACATCTCTTTCAGGAACTTGAGCTCATTCTGCAGGCTTTCCACCTAAATTTTTGAGGGTTTTGGTTGGCCTTTCTGGGTTGAGGCGGCTTTTCAGCACGATCGGCGTGCTTCTCCCTCATTCTTTTACCCCGAGAATAGGTTTTTTGTACGGAGAACCGGCTCAAATGATATTTTCCGATTCGGCCGTTTTGTCTATGCCAATTTTTGGCGCTAAAACTTTCTCTAACGAGCATCACTTTACTTTTTATCGATGTTTGGCGAACTTTAGCACGTTTAGCTGCGTTGAACAAAGCCGAAACGGTTTTGAATGCGTAAAAGGGGCCGATTTGGTGATTTCTAACCGGATTTCACTTACTTTTCGCTCCAACTCAGCATTTTCTTTGCGCAACTCATCGACGCGCTTTGTCGTGTTCGTTTCCTCCTCGCGTTTTTTCTGGCGCGTCCTGAATTCGGTGTCAAAAATTCGTTTCCAGCGCACACTTTCGTGTTTTGACTACTTTTCGCCTACCTATTCACGGCTTCATTGTTTTTCTGGCGTTTCATGCGGTACTCCTCGTCCTTCTCCTCAGTGTTACGTTTGCGACCGGCCATCGTTCCTAAACTGGCGCTATCGATAGTTTGAGAGGTGGCGAAGATTTTGATATGAGTAGGGGGGAAGGAAATATTCTTTAATATAATGAAATTTAAGAGTTAACAACCTAGTATTTGAAAGAGGTTGGTTATACGCTCGCACTAAAGTGCTCCGACCCACTCCCCATCCCACATGCCCTCCACGCTCTCACCGCCGCGCCCTGACGAAATTTTCTAAGGGGAGACCCTCTTATGATTTGTGTTTGTCAGGGTTTTCTTCCGAATTTCGAACTTTTGTCCTCCAGCTAACAAATTAATAATTTTTTTCAGCAGTACACAGAAGCAGTAATGCTTCGCTGCTTGAACGCGGCTCGGACAAGGAGTGCGGCCCGGATTCTCGCCCGGTACAGTTCAACACAAAATCAAACACAGGTGCGTTTCTTTAAAATATGAAGCAAACCATCGGCCCGAAAACAAGCTATTCTGTCTGTTTAGGACTTTGAGATATGAAATGATTTGTCTGTTTTCAGGTAGCCATCCTCACCGATCGCGAGGTTCGACATCTGCTCTCCAGTGATAATGCGATCGAGCGATTTATAGTGGTGGGTTGCCTTGCCGCGACTAATTGCCATTCTTTAGTGGGCAACGGGCAAAAAGCCACCCAAGAATGACATGGAGCGCTTTCAAGAAGCGATCAAGGAGTTCCGGAAAAAGTACGAAGGGGACGCAAAAGAGAAGAAGGGCCCAGATGGGAAGCAGGCGGACGGTGAGTGTCAATTTTGTTAGGAATTTCACGACCAAATTATGTCCGGGTTCGGAGCTTTGATAATTGAAGGTTTTAGGCGACAAAAATCCAGAGACTCCACCAGGAGGATGGCAAGGAATCGCCGTCTCGGCGGTCGTCATTCTCGCGCTCTACCTGTTCAACGACTCCCAGTCATACAAGGAGTTGTCCTGGAATCAATTCTACAAGGAATTCCTCGAGGCCAACGCGGTATGCGCTGTTTCGCAAGAAGCATGACGATCCGTTTAGGTTGATCGCCTGGAAGTTGTCAACAAGAAATGGGTTCGCGTCATTACGTCAAGTGGAAAATACGGAACGGTGAGGATTGAGATTCCGAGATTAGACCCGAGTTTTTAGGCGCGCCCCTACTTCAACATTGGCAGCGTCGAGTCGTTCGAGCGGAGTTTAGCCGGCGCTCAAGCGTATCTTGGCTACGAAGCAGATAGACAAATTCCAGTGCTCTACAAGGAGGAATTTGATTAGTAAGAAAATGCCGTCTTCCCTATAGGCCTCATGCTTTTCAGCAAGCACAACTTGCCCCAAATCCTGAGCACGCTGCTCCCTCTCTTCATCCTGTACTACTTCTACCGCTCGGCCAAGCGAATGTCAGGCGGAGCAGGTGCTTTTTTGCCTTTGCTTAATTCGTAATCCGGAATCTAGGTGGAGCCAAGGGCGGAGGCGGCGGCTTTGGCGGTCTCTTCGGCAATTTCGGCTCCAGCACCGCCCGTGTCATCAACAAGGAGGATATTAAGGTGAGAAAGGAGGCGCTGAATCCTATTTTTTCAGGTTGCCTTCAAAGACGTCGCCGGTTGCGAGGAGGCCAAGATCGAGATCATGGAGTTTGTCAACTTCCTGAAGAACCCGCAGCAGTACAAGAACCTCGGCGCCAAGATACCAAAGGTATTTCGAGTTTGCCGCTGCGTTTAATGGATCAAAATCTAGGGAGCCATCCTCACCGGCCCGCCCGGCACCGGAAAAACGCTGCTCGCCAAGGCGACCGCTGGCGAGGCCAATGTGCCCTTCATCACCGTCTCTGGCTCGGAATTCTTGGAAATGTTTGTTGGGGTGAGTATTTCTGAGTCTCTCGCAAAATTAAATTTTTTGTATTTTTTTGCAAAATTCGAAATTTTCTGTTTTTTTTCGCTTCCTATTCGTCATTTACTTTTCGTTTCAGGTGGGTCCTGCCCGTGTGCGCGACATGTTTGCGATGGCGCGTAAAAACGCCCCCTGCATCCTTTTCATCGACGAGATTGACGCCGTCGGAAGAAAACGGTAATTTTTGTCGGAATTTCCAGCTCATGCTCGATTTAGTGGCGGCAAGGGTGGAATGGGCGGCCACAGTGAGCAGGAGAACACGTTGAATCAACTCCTCGTTGAGATGGACGGTAGGCGTACGCCTCACGATTGCAACTTTTTTTGCAGGATTCTCGACTGACGAGAGCAACGTTATCGTCATGGCGGCCACGAATCGCGTTGACATCTTGGATTCGGCGCTGCTGCGCCCTGGGCGCTTCGATCGGCAAATCTACGTGCCCGTGCCGGACATCAAGGTTCGAGTCTTGGACGACGTTACATTCTTTTCAGGGTCGTGCTTCAATCTTCCGCGTCCATTTGACGCCGCTGAAGACCTCGCTGGACAAGATGGCGTTGAGCAGGAAGCTTGCTGCGCACACTCCCGGCTTTTCTGGTTGGTTTTGCCCTTGAACTCTGGCGTCTTGACCCTGTAATCCTTTTGAGCGACGGGACTTGCATAGAATTTAAAGCTCGATCGAATGAGCTGCGTCTGCCACTCCGAGAAACTGCAATATCATCCAAACACCATTCATTTTTAGGCGCCGACATCTCCAACGTGTGCAACGAGGCCGCCCTAATTGCTGCCCGTGACGCCAACGACGAGATCACGATGAAGAACTTTGAGATGGCGATCGAACGCGTCGTTGCCGGCATGGAAAAGAAGAGCCAGGTTCTTCAACCGGATGAAAAAAAGACGGTCGCCTACCACGAGGCCGGGCACGCGATTGCCGGCTGGTTTCTGCAGTACGCCGATCCGTTGTTGAAGGTGAGACCCATTTTCTTTGCCAAAATAGACGTTCTCTAGGTATCCATTATCCCCCGCGGAAAAGGGCTCGGCTACGCGCAATACTTGCCCAAAGAGCAGTACCTCTACTCGACGCAGCAGCTGCTTGACAGGTACCTTTATTCGAGTTGTTTTTGACGCAAAACTTTTTAGGATGTGCATGACGCTCGGCGGACGGGTGGCTGAAGAGATCTTCTTTGGCCGAATCACGACGGGCGCCCAGGATGATCTACAGAAGGTTACGCAAATGGCCTACTCACAGGTGTGGTTTTGCACGGTTTTTGTTGTCTAGTTCTAGCGGCAGTCTAAGCATAATTTATTCGGCGCATATAGATTACCCAAACAGGGCCCCCAAATCAATATTTCCGGGTCGACTTTGCGTAGTTGTTGGCCGGGGCCTGCTTGGGGCTCGAGTAGGTCTCGTGGCTTGGCGGGTAGCTCGACGCGGGCGCGTCCACGCCGGCGTACGTCTGGGATGAGTGGCTGTACTGCTCGGGCTGCTCGTGGGCATACGATGCGGTCTCGTGGGCGTATTTTGGTTCCTCGCGTACATACGAGGCTTGCGGCTGAGCGTACGTGCGTCGCTCCGCGACGTACGAAGGTTGGGGTTGGGTGTAGGATGGTTGCTCATGCGCGTAGATGGCCGGCTGCGCCTGGGCGTACGTTGGATGCTCCTGGGCGTAGATGACCGGCTGGGCTTGGGCGTATGAAGCCGGCTGCACCGGTGCGACCTGGTAGCTCGCCGCTTGATAGCTGCCGCCGGCCGAGGGGCCTTGAGGAACAGTGGCGTAGCTCCCTCCAGAAATTTGCGGTAGAGCCGTAGCGTAGCTGCCTCCCGCCGAGATCTGGGGCGCCGCCGCGTAGACGTTTCCGGCGGCAGCCGGCTGCGCGTATTCGTTTGAGGCGCTCTGCTGGCCGTAGCCGGAGTTGAAGCCTGGAAAAGTTTGATAGTGCCCAAATTAATAAAATTGGTTTCCTGGCCTATTAACAGCCCAGAACCGATTGCGACATTTTGAAAACATGCTCAGAGGCTTCCCCAAGGCTCTCTGCAAGCACCCACCAAATAGTTTACCCAGGCTGGGCGCTGTCGCGTATCCCTGGGGCTGGCTTTGATGTCCACTGTCGCTGCCCGGGATCGGGTAGGCGTAGTACGTCGGTTGCGACGCACCGATCACAAAGCCAAAGTTTCGGGTCGTTGTCACGTGGTCGACGGAGACGGTGGGGATGCAGGGCGGGGCTGCGCATTGCTGAGGGGCCGGGGCTTGTTGTTGACAAGCGCAGGGGGCTTGCTGCTGAATTTTCGGGTTTTAAGGCACGTATGCTTCTACCTGAGGCTGGCAGCTGCAGGATTCCTGCTGACGTTGCGGCTGCTCGACGTTCACTCGGCAGTTCAGGGTGACGATACCGGAAGAGTCGGTCGTTTTCCGGCAATTCTCGGCCCCATGCACCGGGTAGTAGCTCTGACTTTGCGCGTAGCTGTCGGCCGTGCTGGCGTAGTGGGGGCGAGCTGAGCCTGAGATCGGTGCTGGTCCGTTACCTAACTTTCTTTATTGAATTCCCCTATTAATTTTATTTTAGGATTTTCTATTCAAAAATTAAAAACTTTTTTCAAAATTTGGAATTTTATAATTTTTCTTACATTTTAAAAACAAGTCTAGGTTTTTCATTGTTTTTTCTTATAAAGAGCCCGCTAAATAATATTTTAAAAAATTCAGATTTTCGAAACTGCTAGGATTCTTGAAAAATGTTTATATCTAAGGAGCTCGTAAAATGCTATTAAAATATCCTATAAGTAGGTTTATACTACTGTTTATACTTTGCAATAAACCACTTACCAAGCACCAGAAGCACCGCGGCGTATCCGAGCTGCTTGAACATGATTGGGCGATCGTGTGCCACCACCTTCGATGCGGTGCATTTATAGTCGATCCGGGAATTCCGGAACTCTGTCGTATAGTGTTCGGGGGCTCGGAAATGGTGACAGGCGGACAAAAAGCCGCCGAAACCCCGGCGCACTAGACAATGGCAAAAGTCGCCACGTTGCTGATTCAGCTCCCAACCTTTTTTGGTTTAGACTCCTAGACGGAATTCGAGAACTGGGATAAATGTACCCGTTTGTAAAAATACCAAAGACGAAATTTTTCTAAGTCTACTGTCTTTTTTCAGGTTGTCAAGTACGGCATGTCGGCAAAGGTGGGTCCGCTCTCCTTCGACACGCCGCAGCCCGGCGAGATGGCCTTCGACAAGCCGTATTCCGAAGCGACCGCTCAATTGATCGATCAAGAGGTGGGATTTGAGCGTTTTTTTAGTAGCCGAAAATCTGTGGTGGTTCGCCTTATTTTCAAAATGTGAAAATTCATGATGTCCAAATTCCTGTTTGTCAAAATTTTGGGGTTTTTTTCAAGCATTTCCGTGGAGATTTGTTCCTGGTAAAGATCACCAGATTGAAATTTCGGCGTTATAAAATTTTGATTTCAGGTCCGGGACCTGGTGATGGGCGCCCTGACTAGGACGCGTGAGCTGCTCGTCAGCAAACGGGACGACGTCGAGAAGGTGTGCATTTTATTCGGATTCCCGCGGATACCTGTCGTTTGCCAGTTTACGTAATTTTCACAGGTGGCGCTGCGCTTGCTGGAGAAGGAGGTGCTCTCGCGCGACGACATGGTCGAGATGGTCGGCAAACGGCCGTTCGGCGAGAAGCACACCTACGAGGAGATGGTGGAAGGTTCGTTTTGGCAAGAAATCCCTCGCAAATCGTTCCCGTTGATGGGCTCTTTCGCATTAACAGGGGGGGATTATCCCACGCTATCGCTATTATATTAGAAAAATTGGAGCATCAGAAAAAAGCCCTGCCCCCCGATAATGCGAAGGAATCCGTTAATGTTCGTCTTCTTTTAGGCACTGGCGGCATGGACGAGGACACGCAACTACCGAAGGGGCTGAAGAATTGGAACGAGGAGAAGCAGCCAAAGGAGACCGCGCCGGCATCATGAAAACCCGCGCACACCAAAGAAGTCAACCCCCATTCTCACACCGCTCATCTCGGGTATCTCCTCCTCCATATTTTTGTGCTGGCTCAATTCTTTGTTGCTCCCCCTTGACTTGTTCTCATTTGCGGCAGGTGGTGCCCTGTATCGTTGAAAAGTTGAAAATGGTCATGCTTCGCTTTTCAGCAATACTCGCACTGCCCGCCCTGCCCCCATGATCTATTCCGTTAATTCTAGTTCCTTCCGTAGCTTTCGTCTTTCTCTTCCCCTTACCGTTTTCTATACCGGCTACGCGTGATCTTTCAATTCCAGCCCTAGCTTGGTGGTGTCGTTTTTCTTGGTCTCTCTGCCCACCACCACTCGTTTTTGCTGTTTTCTGTTCGTTTGTCGTTTGTTTGTTCTAGTTGTAGGCCCTGAACTAGCTGTAATGCCCGTGTCGTTCTTGTATAGTCGAAGCCACGCGCGATTTTGGCAGTTGTTACGAGGTTTTGACAAATCGTTTGAAATAAATAGGTTATATTTTCAAGCCACTACAGCACGAGCGATCAGCTGTTGAGGAGCCTTTCAATACTTTAAAGAGCATGGCATCCGGGAAAAGAGCGAAGACGAGTTTTTATGGCTTGCTACGGCATTCTGAGTCTTTTCAAGCCGTTTAAAGTTCAAAAACCGTTCGAAGTTACCGAAATAGCCTAATTTTTTTCTTCGAATTCCATCGAAAAGTTGAGATTGTGATCTACTGAAAATCTTGTAAGGCCCTCGCCGCGGTAGCTAAAAAATCGAAAGTTGTGCCTATATGAGAGGAAATACTATATTAGAGAAGCAACGAGAATCGTCGCCACGTTTTTGCGCTTTCGATCTGTGCAATTATTCGCCGATTTCAGCGGGTACAATGAGCGGCGGACGAGGGCGAGGCGGCGGCTCGACGTCAATGGTCAGCAAGGTGGCCTCGGCGCTCGGCATCGCCCGCTACGACATGCGCAACTACTGCCAGCCGGCCAGAACCGAGCCCCCACCCCTGTTCCCGGTACATTTTCTATTCGTTCCGAAAGTTCCCCGTTTTTAGCCATTATCCCACAGCGTGCCGGCGCTACCCGAATCTGATCGCCGTGACTACATCGTCGCCTCCAAGAGGGTGATCATAGACCGGTACGACCTTGGAGCCAAAACTATCTCTTTTTCCAGGTTTCGACAAAGCCCCTTCTACCTCGAGGAAGCCGTTGACGATGTGGACATCAAGCGCTACACGGACACGTACCGACAACATGGGAGACCGAAATTGGAGCCCGGTATTCGGATTTTGTTGTAAAACTTCTGACTTCAGTCTGGTCCCGACTGCCCGAGGAACTCTGCTGGCAAAAGAAGGGTGCTGAGAGGTCAACGGCAAAGCGAAGAAAGGTAAGCTATCTGACGCTCACTGCTAACCATTTTAATTTTTGGGTGGAGGACGCCGTCTCCGAACTCGTCAACGCGAAGCTGGCCGGCCTGCGCGAAGTCGGCGAGGACGAGGAGAAGGCGGTTGAAGCGGTAGAGACGACGCTCTGGACAAAAACTTCTCCTTTTCAGGAAGACACGTCCGACGTGGAAGACGAGGAGGGCCAAGAGAAAGAAGGCGACGAGCCGGTGTCTGAAGACGATCTCGAGGAGGATAACGACTACGCGCAAGAGTACGTTTTTCTCGCTGTAATGGTAGTTTTTTCGCCATAACGTTCGTGTTTTAAACTCTAAAAGTCTGGAGTGTCGAAAAACCTAAAACGAATGGCTGAAACGGGGTGTCTTCTAACCGCTTCTCACCCCGGGCCGCCCTCCAAGCTAATTAGCGCCCGTTTTTCTTTCCTTATTCCCTTTAATTTCCCATTTTCAGTTATTTCGACAATGGCGAGGGTTACGGCGGCGGCTCTGACGATGATTTGGACGTCGACGGCGACGTGTGACCCCCGCTACTCGATTGATTGCTTAGGTTTTGAAAATTCCATGTTATTTTTGTCTTCCAACTTTCCCCCGAAACGGGTCTCGTTGTTGTTATTGTTGTCATTGTCGGCTGTTCGAATAAAGATAACTTTTGCTGCTGCGCTCACAGGTCCACACATGTCAGCCACACGCCAGTATACCGAAGGCCCCCACCCGCCCTTTTCTTGCCCGGCTAGATTTCCCGCACTGGGGCGTGTTCGAAAGCGCGCGTCTGGTTGGCCATGTTTTGTTGACATTGGCTGGATTTTGCTTGGAGTTGCCTGAAGTGCGGTAGATCTACATATTATTGTGTTTATAGAAGGACGAATTCGCTGCACCAACTCGTTCGTCGACTCTCGACGTCAGCCGCCATGGGAATTAAGGATCTGTCCAAGGTGCGGATTTGGTTTCGAAAAAAGCTAAAAAGTTGGAGATATTATTTGCCTAACGTTTCCTCGAATAGACAATGCGTTGAAACCACGCTATTCGTTAAAACTAGCCCACTCTGGCGCTTAGAAAAGCAGGAGGCTAACCTAGAACGAAATTATGCCCATTTTCTGGGGTAGAACGGTGCACATGCAAGCCTGTTTTTCCTCGCTCAACGGACCCCAATTTTTATCTGGACGCTCTTAGGAGCTTGGGGGCTGTAATCTATACGAAAATGTTGGCGTTGTGCTTTAGAGTAATAATAAATTAGAGTTGAGTAAAAAATGGCAACAAGTAGTATATTGAGATAGGGAAGTCAAAATCTCGGCTGCTGGTATACGCTAAAATTTAGATTTTAAAAGGCCAGAGGCTAACGCGGAACATCACTCTATCCATCTTTGCAGGTTATCAAGGAGCATGCACCGAACGCCATCACCGAGCACGAGATGAAGAACTACTTCGGACGAAAGGTGGCCATCGACGCCTCAATGGCCCTCTACCAGTTCCTGATCGCCGTGCGGCAGGACGGCAGCCAGATGCAGAACGAGGCTGGCGAAGTTACGAGGTGTGTTTTGCGCTTCTAGGCTCCGCGTTTTGACCGGGATCTCGAAGCCATTTATTCAATCCAAATCTAAAGGGGGCAGTCGTCGTACGGCCTCTCGGATTGGGTCGGGCAGGGCGGGCGCGCCGACATTTTCCGGTTGCTAGAATTCGGTTTTGAGAATCGAAAAAGGGCTATTTGCCCACCAGAATTGCGTTGGCCTGGATTTCGTCCATCACCGAGGCCAGCGCGTCCGCCATCCCCTGCTCGACCTGGCAAAAAAAATTGTTGTTTGCGATGCGCTCGAAATTCGGAATAAGCAAAAACAGCCGAACCCCCAACCCATCACCTCAAAAGGCATCCTTGTAGGCAAAAACTTTACCTTTTTCTGCTCAAGCTCCCACTGAAGTCTCTCTGGCGACGCGCTCGCGACGCCCGGCTCCTCCAGGCCGGCGAGGAAGATTTCTTTCTGAAAAGCGGGGTAAAACCTAGATTCCCTGCAACGGAAAGCCATACTTTTTCTGCTTTTCTCTACTCAGATCCGAATTTTGCTTCGCAGTTTTCGGGTATACCTCAACCGCCTTGTACAGCAACGGCTCCATCAGCTGCAGGTTCAGCACCTCGAGCTCGTTCGGGTTCGGGATCGCGATTTTGAGGTTGACTGACTGAAACGAGAGGAGATAGAACTTTTCCACCTTGAAATCACCTCCTCTTTGCCAATATCCTGCTGTGCGCCATCCGGGTTGGGCGCCGCGCCTTGCTGGGGTGTCGCGAGCAGGGGCGCCACGTTCAGCACCAGGATTCCGGCCAGTAGCTGCCACATTTTGGAGCCGAAAAATTACACTTTCCCTTTTTGATAACAAATTATGCGAAGGACTTGCCGATTCAAATTCTACTTTTATAGTCACCTGATGGGCATGTTCTACCGCACGATCCGGATGATCGACAACGGCATCAAGCCCGTCTACGTGTTCGACGGCAAGCCGCCGGATCTCAAGAGTGGCGAGTTGGAGAAGCGCAAGGAGCGGAGGTGCGTTTCCTATGTTTTTTTTGGAAAGTCTGCTTTCCAGGGATGAAGCCGAGAAGCTGCTCGCCGAAGCCAAAGAGAAGGGAGATGCCGAGGCGGCCGACAAATTTGAGCGTCGTCTTGTCAGAGTATGTTTGGGAATTGTGGAGATATGCTTTTAAAGGTTGAACTTAGTCTTAGAGGAAAGTATTTGAAGTTGACAAGCTATTTCCAAGGTTTTCTGCATAAAATTTCAATTTTTTTATCGAAAAGGGAGTCCTTTTCAGGGCAGAATCGATTTTTGTATTTTTTGTAGTGGATTTTCTGTAAAGTTTTTACGCTCAGGAGTAGGAAAAGGTAGTTCAAAATCCACAAAAACATTTCCTCTATCTAGAAAAATTGTATCTGAGCGAAAAATTAGGATCACCGCCCCCGTAATTTTACCGTTTTTCAGGTGACCAAAGACCAAAACGAGGAGGTGAAGCGCCTGCTGCGACTCATGGGCGTCCCGGTGGTCGAGGCCCCGTGCGAGGCCGAAGCTCAATGCGCCGCCCTGGCCAAGGCCGGAAAGGTATCCCTTCATCCAGGAACTCTCTGAACTCCTCCAGGTCTACGGCGCCGCCACGGAAGACATGGACGCGCTGACGTTCGGCGCCAGCGTGCTGCTCCGCCACATGACGTTCTCGGAGGCGAAGAAGATGCCGATCAAGGTGAATTCTAGTTTTTGCCTTGAAAAGCTCTTCTATCTGCAGCAATTCAACCTGGAGGCCGCGATGAAGGGGCTGAACCTGTCGCGCGAGGAGTTTGTCGACCTGTGCATCATGCTCGGCTGTGACTATTGCCCGACGATTCGGTTTTGCTATGGCGAATCGATATATACGTGATTTTAGCGGAATCGGCCCCAAGCGCGCTATCGAACTGATCCGGCAGTACAAGTCCATCGACAGCGTCCTGGAGAATATCGACACGAAGGTACGCTTCAACAATGACTATACCGTTTTTTTTTTAGAAATATGCGGTGCCCGAAGACTGGAATTACGCGCGTGCTCGGGAGCTTTTCCTGAACCCGGAAGTTGCCGATCCGGCCACCGTTGAGGTATGCGTTGCCTTTTATTGCCCACCCCTTATTTCCTTCAGCTTGTCTGGAAAGACCCGGATGTTGAGGGCGTCGTCGCGTACATGTGCGGCGAGAAGAATTTCAAGTAGGTTTTAGCGACCTTAAGTTTATTCATGAAATTTCTAGTGAGGATCGGATCCGTTCGTCGCTCGCCAAGATGAAGAAGGGCCGCGAGGCGGGGACCCAGGGCCGCATCGACTCGTTTTTTGTGAAGAAAACGACCGGTTTGTGTCCTATCTTTTAAAATTCTAAAATTTGTTTAGTTGTGAGCGAGACGACTACGCTGAAGCGCAAGGCCGAGCTGGACAAGAAGAATCAACCGGCCAAGAAGCGCGGCCCCGCCATCAAGAAGGAGACCAAATAGGTTTTTCAAGTCATTTGAGTGATTTTTATCCATTTCTTTCGATTGTCATTCCATGCATACCCTGAACCCGATGACCATTTTCCCCCCGATTCATTTACCGATCTCTCCCCATTTCTTTGTTGCAATTTTTAATCACGACGTGTATGCGCGAATAAATCGGATTTGAAAAGTCAGTGGAATTTCGGATAGAAATCAAAAATTTATCGACGGTAGAAGGGGAAACTATTTCATAAAAAATACCCGTAAAAAGCTTCTTCGTCGAGCACCGTCGAGACGTGTGATACCGCAGAGTCGGCGTCCATTCTGATGAACTCGTCGAGGTTGTGGCCTAGGAACAAATATTGCATTTCCAAATCAAAGCTCACCAAGCTCAACGCGGAAGTTGGGCTCCCAGCTCGGCGGCGGCGAGTTCCACGTGTTGTCTGCTTTGCGCATGTGCCGCCTGAAAAAGAACAAAGCTTTTAGTAACTCGCAAGCTGAAAACTTACCGATCGCTGGAAAAGTGCTCCAAGTAGACAGCCACCGGGAGGATGCGGAACTTTCGGGCGCATTCCGGCGGGAATTTCCACTAAATTCGACATATCCAAGGAATTAAAGATCGCAAACCTCGCTGGGGAATGATTCTTCGCAATATTCGGTAAATGGGCACGGGAAATCGAGCCTTGTGTCGAGATCGTAGACCTAAAAAAACACAAAATATTGTCAGCTTCTTTCGGACCTTGGACACGCTGTCGGCCTTCTCAACGAGAATCACGTGGTAGTCCCAAATCACGTAGTCACGATCTTCTCGGCAAGCTTTCTAAAGAACAATGAAGTCATGAAGAACTTTATTGTTTACCTGTTCGAATATCGGAAACGCCCTTTCCACATTTGATAGGAAAACGACGAAGAAGGCATCGTGCCGATCTGCAGGTATTCGGGCGCAAAGCTAAAAGTTTGTTTTTTTGAAATGGTTTATCGCGAACCTTGAGAATATTTTCTTCGCAGTAGCACGACGTGTAGAGGCACTGCCCGCGCGGCCCGAATGGCATGAAGACGCTGCCGAGGTTTGGCCTGCCAAGCCACTAACAAAGGATTTGAATACGTTTTCAAACGTATTTATTGTTCTTTCGTTGAAAGCCAATTTCGTAACGAGCGCCAAGATTAGTAAAATTGAAACTGTAAACTTCTGCCCTTACAAAAAAGCCATGCCCGTGTCTGTACTTCGGCCAATTTCGTCCAAATGCTTCTACCAATCTTTCACAATCAATACTTTTATTCGTCACATCTGGAAAATCGTGGCAAATCAGTAACCGTAAGAAATTACAAATATCGCAAAAAAAAAACAAAAAATCGAAAGGGAAAACATTAGACGGCAAGCTCTACTTTCTTCAGATCTTCCTCCCTCACATACTTGGAGACGATCGGGTCGATTTCCTCCTTGATGAAGCGTGTCTAAACGGGGATAAACTGCATAAATTGCAGAAACGGACCGTCTGGGTGACGCAGCGCCCGGTGAACGACAGCGGCTTGGAGACGAGGGCCAGCACCCGGTCGCGTACCTAAGAAAAAGTTAATAATTTAGAATTGCTAGGTTACCTTATCAAAGAAGGGGTCGTGCAGCATCTCGGCCATGTCGACCGAATGCTTCTTTTGGCGCTGCTTGGCGGCCAGTGCCGTCTCACGAATGACGGAATGAGCCTGAACAAAAAATTTCAAAAGTTCTCGAAAAACTTTTACCTGTTGCCGGTCTACGCCTTCTTCTGTCAGGTACATCATCGCCTTCTCGAGGCCGAGGAATGGCAATTCCCGGGCGACGAGGTCGTCCACGTTCTCGCGCTGGACGGTCAGACCCTCGAAGATGTTCTAAAACGCAAAATTTTCTAAAAAACCAGAAAAATTAAGGTTTTGCCCGAATAATCCATTTTCTTATATATTTGAAACCTAACGCTACACGCTAATGTGAAAACAACGGGAAATGCCCGAAAAGTCTGTATTTCGCTAGTTCAGAGAAAAGCTCACTTGCAAAACATCGAGAGCCGCGTCGGCGAGCAGAAATCCTTCGGGGATCCAGCGACGGCGGCCGGCGGAGTCGTCCAGCGTGCGCTCGAGCCCTTGGTCCGACAGGATCGACAGCGCTTCCTAAATTGAAGAATAAAATGGATTACTCGTAAGATCGTACCGCGGGCAACTGCTGAAGGGCGCGGACGATGGAGCAGCACCTCTCGTCCTTCATCGGGTTCTTCTTGTAGGGCATCGCCGACGAGCCAATTTGGTCCTTCTCGAACGGCTCGAGCAGCTCGTCGAAGGCCTGCAGGATTCGAATGTCCGTCGAGATCTTCTTTATCGCAGCGCCTAGGGCGGCCAGCCCAAAGCTGAGATGGGCGTCCTGGAAAAATGGATTTACTTGAAAATACACAAAAATGGCTGCACAAAATTAATTAAATCTCTTTTTCCTAAGCACCATTTTTTCCAAAATGCAATATTTCTCTACCCCCCGGGCGATTTGCTAATTCCTGGTACGTAAAGGTCTAAAAATTATTTTAAAGTCGGGAAACGAGATTTTTTTATTTTTACGAGCCATGAATGTACGCAAACCAAAACATTTAAAAAATCAAACGCACCTGCTGTCGAGAATACGTCTGGCCGGTGATGAAGAATCGCTGGGAGAAGCCGGCTTTCTTCGTGACCAGCTCGTCGAGTTGCTCTACCTAAACGGCAAAAATTCACTCGAGAAAATGGAGAGTACCTTATCCTCATCTCCCTGGAACAGCGTCAAAAACGAATCCTGGGTCCCCGTGGCGCCCTTGACCCCGCGGAATTTGATCGTCTCGCGGAAATGCTCAATCTAAAAAGGAATAAATCGTAATTTTGGTGAAATCACCTGCTTGAAGGCGAGCACCAGTTCTTGGGCCCAAATGACCGCTCTTTTGCCCACGGTGACCAGAGACGCCGTCTAAAAAAATTGCATTTTCCAACAAAACGCCAAAACGGACCTGGTAGTGGGTGCGCCCAACTGTAACCGTGTCCTTGTGCTTGTCGGCGAACACGCCGATCCGGTGCAGCACGATGGCGACTCTAAAACCATTTAAAAATATTATTATCAAAATAACACCTTCGTAAAATGTGGTCGACGGCCTCCCGGATGCAGATCAGGTCGGCATTGTCCTGGACGTAGCACGACGTGGCGCCGAGGTGGATGATGCCGGCGGCCTTCGGGCAAATCTGAAAAATTGGGTTATAAATGTGAATTTGAATAATAGTAGTAAAAATCCGGAACTGGGTCACAACCATCAATCGATTTGCATGGGTTTTCAGGTATAAAAGAACCCCGCCGGTGCGGAATGGCACCCAAACTTCAACCAAGAAGATGGCCCAATCCGTCGCTCCCGGTGACATCACCACCCAGCCCGGCACGAAGATCGTCTTCAACGCCCCGTACGACGACAAGCACACGTATCACATCAAGGTGATCAACTCTGGCGGCCGCCGCATCGGATGGGCCTTCAAGACCACCAACATGAAGCGCCTGGGCGTCGACCCGCCGTGCGGTGTCCTCGACCCCAAGGAGCAGGTTCTGGTGAGTTTTTCGCTTGAACGGTTCGAGATGGATCTTGATGTTGATTGTCCAATCATCACTCTTTCAGGTCGCCGTCTCGTGCGATTCGTTCCAGTTCGGCGCTGAGGACACCAACAACGACCGCGTGACCATCGAGTGGACCAACACCCCCGACGGCGCCGCCAAGCAGTTCCGCCGCGAATGGTTCCAGGGCGACGGCATGGTGCGCCGCAAGAACCTGCCGATCGAATACAACCCCTAATCACCCCGGTCAAACTTTCAACTGATAAACGTCTGCGCACACACAATTGTATTTTGTACACTACACAGGTTTTCACTGCCTCGATTTTGGTTATATCGATACTATGTCCAGCTTGGGACGATTTGCTTTTATGGTCCTCTCCGGAAAAGTAGCTTGCTGTGCCGGAATCGATTTAGAGATGTTCAAAATGTGGCCAACATTGAAAAAAGCGCCTGAAAGGACTCAAAAAGTATTTTATGACCTGCGGCCGAATTTTAAAACATTTCCAAGTCGATTCCAATACGAAAACCCCTTCCAGGCGGGACGCGAAAAGTCAATCAAGCCTCAATTTTCCAAATATATATCGACCCGTTCATCGATTTCTCAGATCTGCGTAGCGCAAAATTTGTATTTACCTTTCCGTACGTGTGGTTGTGCGCCATCACGTCGTGCTTCAGCCGCCTTTCTTCGGCGCGCACCAGCGGCCAGTCGATGTTGTCGCGGTTGGCCTTCAGCTCGTCGACGGCTTCTTGGGTGATCTAAAAGAGATGAATAAAAAAATCGCCAAAACACTCACCTGCTTCAACCCAAGCTCCAGCTCCGCCTCGGCCAGCCAAATCCACAGTTGGCGCCAGAGGATCGTCTGAAAAAGAAATATTGAGACCGATATGCAAAGAAAATACCTTGTTCTTCTCGGAGAACGTCTTGAGCAGCGGCGACGAGCGGCAGTAGCGCGTGACGAGCACCGAGGTGTAGCTCTCCTCCGGGCACGTCATGGCTAGAACATTTTGGATTATATCGGCAATTGGCAGAGCGTAGATTTAAGAGAAAATAGAATAGCAAGTAAATTGAAAATCGTAGATTTTTTGGGAACTATGGAGTGAGACGCCGCGAAAGATGAAGCTCCAGCCGTGCTGAGATGCCGCGGGCTGATAAAAGGGCAAGATGGAGATGAACAGCCAAAAAATCGACCAGGGACAGTGTATGAAATGTAAATAAGAGCGGAGAAGGTTATTCTCGAGAGCTCGGACAGGCCCAGGAACGCTTGGGAGCCTGGAGGCGCGTTAACATCAATTGATACCAAATATAGAATTAAATATACTAAATCAATTTTTCTGTAGAATTATAAAACGGCTAAATTCATAAATTTAACAATTTGATTAGCAGCAAGCAAAAAAACCGCGTGGTTCCGGCAGGCGTTCCGTGCGAACTTCCGTAGGTACTAAAAATTTTTGGTTTCGAAATTTCACTTTCTCCGGCTTGGGACTAGATCACATGATAATTATTGAATCAAAAAATTAAAAATGAAAAATATAAAAATATTTGTGGTTAAAAATCTGTATTAGCGCTTTTGCGCTAAATAACGCCGCTTACACTGGAGTGATTTTTTTAATACGGACTGCTGCAAATAACGACCAAGCTAAATTTTAGAGAAATCAGACCCTATGAGGTTGTTTATAGCCGTATTTTAGCCATTTGAAGCGGAAACTGGACAGCGTTTTCGGCCGCAGCAGCAGCCATAACCTTTCGGTTACGCGATCAAAAGGGCGCCCTAATCGGGGTCAGCGGTAAAGTGCCGTACTAAACTTGTTGGGCTCAACAACAAGTGGTGGTCACATAGCCGAGTGGACTGTGCCGTCTAATCGATCGCGTTGACCCGGCATCGCTTGCAAGATGCATCTATGGAGGGCCGTTTGGACGATTGAACTTTGATTGCCCGGTCCTATCAAACCCATCATCGCCATCTGAAATTTTATAACGCAGATTCGGATTCGTCGGATCTTCCCAGTTGCAAAAAAGCTTTTGTGCAAATTGCTTTAAAACTAGGTTAAAAAGTTCTAATAAAGCCGAAATGTTGGTAAAAAAATCGATCATTTTTGGTGGAAAAATGGATATTTTTGAGTTTTTTTTACAACTTTGTAACTTTTTGCATTTAGGAGTAGTGAAAAACCGTTTAGGGACACTACGGTTCTTTAGGGTTTGGCGGGGACCCATTTTTTTCGCCCCAAGCCTAAATTTTTCGATAAAAGGGGATGTTTTCTACGTTATTTTTGACTATTCCTAAGCTTAAAAACTTTACAATTTTATTACAAATTGAATTTTAGGTCGAAAATTGAGGTTTTTCCGCCCAAAATACGAAAACCTTTACGGCGCAGTAACCCTATCCCGAAAACCCACCCCGAAAAACATGGCAACATGAAAGCCTGGCTTCTCTGCCGCCACCAACAATTCCACATCTCTCGGCGCGTGCTCTCGAATTGCACATGTTTGTCGTGAGTCAGCCGCCCGGGCGGCAAGCATAAAAAACGGGCCGCCTCCCCCGCCACCCAGATAAGGTCCAGTCATTTGCGCCGGCCTATTGATTCTCGTATCTGATCGTATTATTTCTACACTAAATTATGTACCATCATCAGCAGAATTTCGGGAGGTAGGAGCGGGATACGTGGCCAAATGGGCAGATTCGGTACGCGTGATGAAATTGTGGGCTTGGGGCTTGGGATAGGCTTAAAAACGGAGATCTCCCAGCCTGTTTTACTAATTATTTTTTTTAAGCTAATTCTCGCGTGAAAAATAAAAATCATGAATTCTGGGACGGATCTTTCGCATTATCGGGGGGGGGGGCAACTTTTTAGAAACGGCAAGTAATGCTATGGGAAAGATTTTAATGGTATTTTTCGCAAAATTTAACCATATCTTGAGCCGAAAACAAGCAAAAAGATATAATTTTTTTAAGCGACGAAATTTTGGTTTATTGAATCAAATTTGTAAAGGGATTACGTTTAGGAATGTTAAAAAACTATTTAGAAACACTTCCTTTATTTTTATTGGAAAAATGGGATCCTAAAGGGCCAAGCAAAATCTGCGTGGGATGAAACTACGGGCAAAAGCAAGGGTCACCGCCGAGAAGTGCCAAAGATTGTTGCGAAAAACGAAATGTTTGAGAAAAACCGAATTAATTTTGGGGCAAAAACGACATTTTGAGTGGGCGGCGTTATCATGTCGTAATGCCTTGTAAGGCACCCAACCTCGATCTCAGTGATCTCTGGTCAATTTTCAAATTTAAAAGTCTGGAATGCAAAATTCGTTGGGATTCAAAATAGTACAGTTTTATTCAAGCGTTTGGTCCAAACAGAGGCAAAGGCCGCGGTCGCGTTGGTCGCATCTGGCTATTTGCGATCACAGCAGGGGCCTGACGTTTCGAGCCCCTTTAAAGAAAGTTGCCCCCCCCCCCGATAATGCCAAAGAACCCTGGCGGCTTTATGGACTTTCCCGCTGCCAAATTCGGCATTTTGGCAAGAATCAAACAGCAAGATTTCCTTTTTGTTTCTCTCTCTCTCCCTCTATCTCGCTCTCTCTCTCTCTCTCTCTCTCTCTCTCTCTTTCCGTATGCTTAGTTTCACTGCAAATTCCCTGGAGTATTTTTGCACTATTTCGCAAAGCCTTTCCCCCTACGCTGACGCTCTTTTCCAACGTCAGCGGCCCAATCAGACCCCGATGACTCATCCCGGGCCCTCCACACCCTAAACAAGTTGGGCCCCCCTTTCTCTGCGAGATCTCTCCTCAATCCCAACTATTTTTCCCCTTTTCCCCATCTTCACCCCAGCCCCTCTGCCTGCGCAAACTTATATAAGGTGGCTCAAGTTTCGCGGCGGCTAAAAATTCTCTCGAAATGTCGTGTCGCACTGCCAAATCTAACCCTTCTGCTTCCAGGCCCCCGATGACCTACAACGCGCCGCCGAATTTGCAACAAATTTTTGCATCGGTAAGTAAGGCTTTTGGGTTCTGGTTCGTTAGCGGGGGTATTTTTTCTAGAACTAAGATTCTTACTATATTTTTTGATGCTCTAGCGGGCATCGATGATGTAGCCCCCAAAAAATCAAGAAATATTGAAAAATCTACGACATTAGACCCTCCGCTAACGAACCATCACCGGTTTTTGAGTTTTAGCATAATCTGACGTATTTTCAGGTCGACGCCGACCGGTCGGGCCAAATTTCTTCCGATGAGCTGCAGCGAGCCCTCAGCAACGGAACCTGGAACCCGTTCAACCCGGAAACGTGCCGGCTGATGATTGGTGGGTGGAAATATCTTAGATTTTGGGGCTATTGCAGTTGCGCGGGGCCTTTCAAGCTTTGTTCTTTTCAGGAATGTTCGACTCAAACGGCGACGGAGCCATCAATTTCCCCGAATTTCAGGTAGCACATTTAATTTCAAGCCCAAAAATTGCTTTAGGCCCTCTGGAACTACATCAACGATTGGACGAATTGTTTTCGCGGGTTCGACCGCGACAACTCGGGCAACATCGACAAGCAAGAGCTGCAGAATGCTCTCACGCAATTCGGTGAGTTTTTCGCTCGTTGTGGCCTCGGAAATGGAGTTTCAAGTGCTTCAAATTTAGGGTACCGCCTCTCCGAGCGCTTCTACAACATCCTGATGATGAAGTTCGACCGGACGCACCAGGGCCGCATCAACTTTGACGATTTCATCCAGTTGTGCGTCGTCTTGCAGGTTTGTTTTTGGAAATTGACTAAAAATTCGCGATTTTTCGATGATTCTCGTCATGGCTACGTCATAAAAACATAACTATATTGATTTCTGTCAAAAAGTGACGATTTCAGACGCTCACCGCCTCGTTCCGCGACAAGGACACCGACCGCGACGGCGTCATCACGATTCAATATGAGGAATTCTTGACAATGGTGTTTGCTTTGAAGATGTAGATGTAGGCCAGTGCTCCCCAGCTCCCCCAGAACCTCTTCGTGCTAGTCAGTAAGCCCATACTTCTGCTTTTGACGGAACTTTGGAATTTTTTGAGCAAATTCAATCTAGTCTAGCTTTTAAAGTAATTTTATTTGCTAAAAGCACGCTCAAAAATACAATTTGCTTGTTTTCAAAAGTTTATTACCATTTCGGCCCTTTTAGCTAAAGAAGCGATTTGTTAAAGCCCAAAAGGTAAAATCTATCGCCCCCCATATCAGCAGTTCCCGCACTTTGTGATAAAATTAGTCTAGCACGAAAATGACAAACATTCCCCCAAGCGTTTTACTCACCCACTTGCGGCCTTCCCCTACCCCGAATTCACTGGTACAATATTTTTTTGAGACGTTGAATAAACGATTTCCGCTAGGCCTCCTAAATGCGAGAAAGAACTAACAATTTTCAGGTGGCCGGAATGTTCCTCAACAAGCTCGGCTGAGACGGCCTCCCCTCGCTTCACTTCAACTTTGCCGCACACAAACATGTTCAAAAAACATTCCGGATTCGACGGTATTGCGTGCCTTTATGATAAAGTAATCAAGTGTAATTTGTAATTTTTGAGAAGGTGACGCGGACTTTTGGCTACGCTCTAAACTACGCTTTCTAACCCCCCCCCCAAGTGTATAAAAGCTCAGTTACGTCTAGCCCTCAGCTTAATGTCATTCAAGCCAAGTGTAAGCTTAACTTACGCCAAGTTAAGCTCTTGTGTAAGCCAGGCCCTCTGTGACCTTTTTTTGAGCTTTCAGGGTAAAATAGAGCGAAGATAAGCCCAAGTTGGGCTTAAGAATAGGTTTACGCCTAAGCTAAGCATGGTAAACTAGCAAAAGCAAGTAACTTAAACGGAGCGCCTCGTAGCTCCAATCGCTATTTTTTGCCAATAGCCAAGGTGAATTTCAAGGAACTTCAACATCGCCATCAACGCTTCGAGCATACCAACAAGCAGAACATCCGTCTCAAACACCGGAAACTTCAACTGAATTCCTCAAGTCTTTTCGATTTTTGATACCGAAGATTTTTTGCTTCCTTTATTCAGAAAAACTCAAGCCTCAAGCCTCAAAACACATATGTATCACGAAAAAAATCAAGCAAAATTGTTAAGCAGCATGGTCCGCCGTTCCAGCTGAGGCCTTCGTGGATATCAATACGGGTATAGGAGCTCATAGTGGCCCTCGTCATCCTTCTCCTTCACACTCTCCTTCTTTTCGCCCTGGGCGTCGTTGCCCTTCTTGTAGTCGACGGGGTGGCCGAAGCCATGCCCCGGGTAGAGCATCTCGTTGTCTCCTTCCTTCTTCTCCTCCTCCTCCTTCTCCTTGCCGTCGTTGCCCTTGCCGCGCTTGACGGGCGTGCTGACGCCCTGCTTGACGGGCTTGTCCTTCAGCGTGTTGACCGGATTGCGCGGCTGCTCGAGGTAGGTCTTGATCACCTTCACCAGGCACATCAGATAATCGCAGTGATGGTTGGCGCTCATCGCGGCCGATTCGACTGATCTGAAATAAACCCCCCAGCCGGTTTCCTTTCTACCAGAAATTTCATGAGCTGGTGCGAGAGTAGAGGGACTACTCTCCCATAGTCCCTCTACTCTCCCATAGTCCCTCTACTCTCCCATAGTCCCTCTACTCTCCCTAGTCCCCTCTCCTCTCCCATAGTCCCTCTACTCTCCCATAGTCCCTCTACTCTCTCACCAGCTCCCATAGTCCCTCTACTCTCCCATAGTCCCTCTACTCTCCGATAGCCCCTCTACTCTCTCACCAGCTCCCATAGTCCCTCTACTCTCCCATAGTCCCTCTACTCTCCGATAGCCCCTCTACTCTCTCACCAGCTCCCATAGTCCCTCTACTCTCGATAGTCCCTCTACTCTCCCATAGTCCCTCTACTCTCCCATAGTCCCTCTACTCTCCCATAGTCCCTCTACTCTCTCACCAGCTCCCATAGTCCCTCTACTCTCGATAGTCCCTCTACTCTCCCATAGTCCCTCTACTCTCCCATAGTCCCTCTACTCTCCAATAGTCCCTCTACTCTCTCACCAGCTCCCATAGTCCCTCTACTCTCGATAGTCCCTCTACTCTCCCATAGTCCCTCTACTCTCCCATAGTCCCTCTACTCTCCCATAGTCCCTCTACTCTCCCATAGTCCCTCTACTCTCCCATAGTCCCTCTACTCTCTCACCAGCTCCCATAGTCCTCTACTCTCCCATAGTCCCTCTACTCTCCGATAGCCCCTCTACTCTCTCACCAGCTCCCATAGTCCCTCTACTCTCCCATAGTCCCTCTACTCTCCCATAGTCCCTCTACTCTCTCACCAGCTCCCATAGTCCCTCTCTCTCCCATAGTCCCTCTACTCTCCGATAGCCCCTCTACTCTCACCAGCTCCCATAGTCCCTCTACTCTCCCATAGTCCCTCTACTCTCTCACCAGCTCCCATAGTCCCTCTACTCTCCCATAGTCCCTCTACTCTCCGATAGCCCCTCTACTCTCTCACCAGCTCCCATAGTCCCTCTACTCTCCCATAGTCCCTCTACTCTCCGATAGCCCCTCTACTCTCTCACCAGCTCCCATAGTCCCTCTACTCTCCCATAGTCCCTCTACTCTCCGATAGTCCCTCTACTCTCTCACCAGCTCCCATAGTCCCTCTACTCTCCCATAGTCCCTCTACTCTCCCATAGTCCCTCTACTCTCTCACCAGCTCCCATAGTCCCTCTACTCTCCCATAGTCCCTCTACTCTCCGATAGCCCCTCTACTCTCTCACCAGCTCCCATAGTCCCTCTACTCTCCCATAGTCCCTCTACTCTCTCACCAGCTCCCATAGTCCCTCTACTCTCCCATAGTCCCTCTACTCTCTCACCAGCTCCCATAGTCCCTCTACTCTCCCATAGTCCCTCTACTCTCCGATAGCCCCTCTACCTCTCTCACCAGCTCCCATAGTCCCTCTACTCTCCCATAGTCCCTCTACTCTCCCATAGTCCCTCTACTCTCCCATAGTCCCTCTACTCTCCCATAGTCCCTCTACTCTCCCATAGTCCCTCTACTCTCTCACCAGCTCCCATAGTCCCTCTACTCTCCCATAGTCCCTCTACTCTCCGATAGCCCCTCTACTCTCTCACCAGCTCCCATAGTCCCTCTACTCTCCCATAGTCCCTCTACTCTCCGATAGCCCCTCTACTCTCTCACCAGCTCCCATAGTCCCTCTACTCTCGATAGTCCCTCTACTCTCCCATAGTCCCTCTACTCTCCCATAGTCCCTCTACTCTCCCATAGTCCCTCTACTCTCTCACCAGCTCCCATAGTCCCTCTACTCTCGATAGTCCCTCTACTCTCCCATAGTCCCTCTACTCTCCCATAGTCCCTCTACTCTCCCATAGTCCCTCTACTCTCCGATAGCCCCTCTACTCTCTCACCAGCTCCCATAGTCCCTCTACTCTCCCATAGTCCCTCTACTCTCCCATAGTCCCTCTACTCTCCCATAGTCCCCCTACTCTCCCATAGTCCCTCTACTCTCCCATAGTCCCCCTACTCTCCCATAGTCCCTCTACTCTCCCATAGTCCCTCTACTCTCTCACCAGCTCCCATAGTCCCTCTACTCTCTCACCAGCTCCCATAGTCCCTCTACTCTCTCACCAGCTCCCATAGTCCCTCTACTCTCCCATAGTCCCTCTACTCTCCGATAGCCCCTCTACTCTCTCACCAGCTCCCATAGTCCCTCTACTCTCCCATAGTCCCTCTACTCTCCCATAGTCCCTCTACTCTCCCATAGTCCCCCTACTCTCCCATAGTCCCTCTACTCTCCCATAGTCCCCCTACTCTCCCATAGTCCCTCTACTCTCCCATAGTCCCTCTACTCTCTCACCAGCTCCCATAGTCCCTCTACTCTCGATAGTCCCTCTACTCTCCCATAGTCCCTCTACTCTCCCATAGTCCCTCTACTCTCCCATAGTCCCTCTACTCTCCGATAGCCCCTCTACTCTCTCACCAGCTCCCATAGTCCCTCTACTCTCCCATAGTCCCTCTACTCTCCCATAGTCCCTCTACTCTCCCATAGTCCCTCTACTCTCTCACCAGCTCCCATAGTCCCTCTACTCTCCCATAGTCCCTCTACTCTCCGATAGCCCCTCTACTCTCTCACCAGCTCCCATAGTCCCTCTACTCTCCCATAGTCCCTCTACTCTCCGATAGCCCCTCTACTCTCTCACCAGCTCCCATAGTCCCTCTACTCTCGATAGTCCCTCTACTCTCCCATAGTCCCTCTACTCTCCCATAGTCCCTCTACTCTCCCATAGTCCCTCTACTCTCCCATAGTCCCTCTACTCTCTCACCAGCTCCCATAGTCCCTCTACTCTCGATAGTCCCTCTACTCTCCCATAGTCCCTCTACTCTCCCATAGTCCCTCTACTCTCCCATAGTCCCTCTACTCTCCCATAGTCCCTCTACTCTCTCACCAGCTCCCATAGTCCCTCTACTCTCGATAGTCCCTCTACTCTCCCATAGTCCCTCTACTCTCCCATAGTCCCTCTACTCTCCCATAGTCCCTCTACTCTCCGATAGCCCCTCTACTCTCTCACCAGCTCCCATAGTCCCTCTACTCTCGATAGTCCCTCTACTCTCCCATAGTCCCTCTACTCTCCCATAGTCCCTCTACTCTCCCATAGTCCCTCTACTCTCCCATAGTCCCTCTACTCTCTCACCAGCTCCCATAGTCCCTCTACTCTCGATAGTCCCTCTACTCTCCCATAGTCCCTCTACTCTCCCATAGTCCCTCTACTCTCCCATAGTCCCTCTACTCTCCGATAGCCCCTCTACTCTCTCACCAGCTCCCATAGTCCCTCTACTCTCCCATAGTCCCTCTACTCTCCCATAGTCCCTCTACTCTCCCATAGTCCCCCTACTCTCCCATAGTCCCTCTACTCTCCCATAGTCCCCCTACTCTCCCATAGTCCCTCTACTCTCCCATAGTCCCTCTACTCTCTCACCAGCTCCCATAGTCCCTCTACTCTCTCACCAGCTCCCATAGTCCCTCTACTCTCTCACCAGCTCCCATAGTCCCTCTACTCTCCCATAGTCCCTCTACTCTCCGATAGCCCCTCTACTCTCTCACCAGCTCCCATAGTCCCTCTACTCTCCCATAGTCCCTCTACTCTCCCATAGTCCCCTCTACTCTCCCATAGTCCCCCTACTCTCCCATAGTCCCTCTACTCTCCCATAGTCCCCCTACTCTCCCATAGTCCCTCTACTCTCCCATAGTCCCTCTACTCTCTCACCAGCTCCCATAGTCCCTCTACTCTCGATAGTCCCTCTACTCTCCCATAGTCCCTCTACTCTCCCATAGTCCCTCTACTCTCCCATAGTCCCTCTACTCTCCGATAGCCCCTCTACTCTCTCACCAGCTCCCATAGTCCCTCTACTCTCGATAGTCCCTCTACTCTCCCATAGTCCCTCTACTCTCCCATAGTCCCCCTACTCTCCCATAGTCCCTCTACTCTCCCATAGTCCCTCTACTCTCCCATAGTCCCTCTACTCTCCCATAGTCCCTCTACTCTCCGATAGTCCCTCTACTCTCTCACCAGCTCCCATAGTCCCTCTACTCTCGATAGTCCCTCTACTCTCCCATAGTCCCTCTACTCTCCCATAGTCCCCCTACTCTCCCATAGTCCCTCTACTCTCCCATAGTCCCTCTACTCTCTCACCAGCTCCCATAGTCCCTCTACTCTCCCATAGTCCCTCTACTCTCTCACCAGCTCCCATAGTCCCTCTACTCTCTCACCAGCTCCCATAGTCCCTCTACCCTCCCATAGTCCCTCTACTCTCTCACCAGCTCCCATACTCCCTCTACTCTCTCACCAGCTCCCATAGTCCCTCTACTCTCTCACCAGCTCCCATAGTCCCTCTACTCTCCCATAGTCCCTCTACTCTCTCACCAGCTCCCATAGTCCCTCTACTCTCTCACCAGCTCCCATAGTCCCTCTACTCTCCCATAGTCCCTCTACTCTCCCATAGTCCCTCTACTCTCTCACCAGCTCCCATAGTCCCTCTACCCTCCCATAGTCCCTCTACTCTCTCACCAGCTCCCATAGTCCCTCTACTCTCTCACCAGCTCCCATAGTCCCTCTACTCTCCCATAGTCCCTCTACTCTCCCATAGTCCCTCTACTCTCTCACCAGCTCCCATAGTCCCTCTACTCTCCCATAGTCCCTCTAATCTCCCATAGTCCCTCTACTCTCTCACCAGCTCCCATAGTCCCTCTACTCTCCCATAGTCCCTCTACTCTCTCACCAGCTCCCATAGTCCTTCTACTCTCTCACCAGCTCCCATAGTCCCTCTACTCTCTCACCAGCTCCCATAGTCCCTCTACCCTCCCATAGTCCCTCTACTCTCTCACCAGCTCCCATAGTCCCCTCTACTCTCTCACCAGCTCCCATAGTCCCTCTACTCTCTCACCAGCTCCCATAGTCCCTCTACCCTCCCATACTCCCTCTACTCTCTCACCAGCTCCCATAGTCCCTCTACTCTCTCACCAGCTCCCATAGTCCCTCTACTCTCCCATAGTCCCTCTACTCTCCCATAGTCCCTCTACTCTCCCATAGTCCCTCTACTCTCCCATAGTCCCTCTACTCTCCAATAGTCCCTCTACTCTCCCATAGTCCCTCTACTCTCCAATAGTCCCTCTGCTCTCCCATAGTCCCTCTACTCTCCCATAGTCCCTCTACTCTCCCATAGTCCCTCTACTCTCCCATAGTCCCCTCTACTCTCCCATAGTCCCTCTACTCTCCCATAGTCCCTCTACTCTCCCATAGTCCCTCTACTCTCCCATAGTCCCCCCTACTCTCCCATAGTCCCTCTACTCTCCCATAGTCCCTCTACTCTCTCACCAGCTCCCATAGTCCCTCTACTCTCCCATAGTCCCTCTACTCTCCGATAGCCCCTCTACTCTCTCACCAGCTCCCATAGTCCCTCTACTCTCCCATAGTCCCTCTACTCTCCCATAGTCCCTCTACTCTCCCATAGTCCCCCTACTCTCCCATAGTCCCTCTACTCTCCCATAGTCCCTCTACTCTCCCATAGTCCCTCTACTCTCTCACCAGCTCCCATAGTCCCTCTACTCTCGATAGTCCCTCTACTCTCCCATAGTCCCTCTACTCTCCCATAGTCCCTCTACTCTCCCATAGTCCCTCTACTCTCCGATAGCCCCTCTACTCTCTCACCAGCTCCCATAGTCCCTCTACTCTCGATAGTCCCTCTACTCTCCCATAGTCCCTCTACTCTCCCATAGTCCCTCTACTCTCCCATAGTCCCTCTACTCTCCCATAGTCCCTCTACTCTCCGATAGCCCCTCTACTCTCTCACCAGCTCCCATAGTCCCTCTACTCTCCCATAGTCCCCTCTACTCTCCCATAGTCCCTCTACTCTCCCATAGTCCCCTACTCTCCCATAGTCCCTCTACTCTCCCATAGTCCCTCTACTCTCTCACCAGCTCCCATAGTCCCTCTACTCTCCCATAGTCCCTCTACTCTCTCACCAGCTCCCATAGTCCCTCTACTCTCTCACCAGCTCCCATAGTCCCTCTACCCTCCCATAGTCCCTCTACTCTCTCACCAGCTCCCATACTCCCTCTACTCTCTCACCAGCTCCCATAGTCCCTCTACTCTCTCACCAGCTCCCATAGTCCCTCTACTCTCCCATAGTCCCTCTACTCTCTCACCAGCTCCCATAGTCCCTCTACTCTCTCACCAGCTCCCATAGTCCCTCTACTCTCCCATAGTCCCTCTACTCTCCCATAGTCCCTCTACTCTCTCACCAGCTCCCATAGTCCCTCTACCCTCCCATAGTCCCTCTACTCTCTCACCAGCTCCCATAGTCCCTCTACTCTCTCACCAGCTCCCATAGTCCCTCTACTCTCCCATAGTCCCTCTACTCTCCCATAGTCCCTCTACTCTCTCACCAGCTCCCATAGTCCCTCTACTCTCCCATAGTCCCTCTAATCTCCCATAGTCCCTCTACTCTCTCACCAGCTCCCATAGTCCCTCTACTCTCCCATAGTCCCTCTACTCTCTCACCAGCTCCCATAGTCCTTCTACTCTCTCCAGCTCCCATAGTCCCTCTACTCTCTCACCAGCTCCCATAGTCCCTCTACCCTCCCATAGTCCCTCTACTCTCTCACCAGCTCCCATAGTCCCTCTACTCTCTCACCAGCTCCCATAGTCCCTCTACTCTCTCACCAGCTCCCATAGTCCCTCTACCCTCCCATACTCCCTCTACTCTCTCACCAGCTCCCATAGTCCCTCTACTCTCTCACCAGCTCCCATAGTCCCTCTACTCTCCCATAGTCCCTCTACTCTCCCATAGTCCCTCTACTCTCCCATAGTCCCTCTACTCTCCTATAGTCCCTCTACTCTCCAATAGTCCCTCTACTCTCCCATAGTCCCTCTACTCTCCAATAGTCCCTCTGCTCTCCCATAGTCCCTCTACTCTCCCATAGTCCCTCTACTCTCCCATAGTCCCTCTACTCTCCCATAGTCCCTCTACTCTCCCATAGTCCCTCCACTCTCCCATAGTCCCTCTACTCTCCCATAGTCCCTCTACTCTCCAATAGTCCCTCTACTCTCCCATAGTCCCTCTACTCTCCAATAGTCCCTCTACTCTCCCATAGTCCCTCTACTCTCCCATAGTCCCTCTACTCTCCAATAGTCCCTCTACTCTCCCATAGTCCCTCTACTCTCCCATAGTCCCTCTACTCTCAATAGTCCCTCTACTCTCCCATAGTCCCTCTACTCTCCAATAGTCCCTCTGCTCTCCCATAGTCCCTCTACTCTCCCATAGTCCCTCTACTCTCCCATAGTCCCTCTACTCTCTCACCAGCTCCCATAGTCCCTCTACTCTCCCATAGTCCCTCTACTCTCCCATAGTCCCTCTACTCTCCCATAGTCCCTCTACTCTCTCACCAGCTCCCATAGTCCCTCTACTCTCCCATAGTCCCTCTACTCTCTCACCAGCTCCCATAGTCCCTCTACTCTCCCATAGTCCCTCTACTCTCCCATAGTCCCTCTACTCTCCAATAGTCCCTCTACTCTCCCATAGTCCCTCTACTCTCCCATAGTCCCTCTACTCTCCCATAGTCCCTCTACTCTCTCACCAGCTCCCATAGTCCCTCTACTCTCCAATAGTCCCTCTACTCTCCCATAGTCCCTCTACTCTCCAATAGTCCCTCTACTCTCTCACCAGCTCCCATAGTCCCTCTACTCTCCCATAGTCCCTCTACTCTCCCATAGTCCCTCTACTCTCCCATAGTCCCTCTACTCTCCCATAGTCCCTCTACTCTCCAATAGTCCCTCTACTCTCCCATAGTCCCTCTACTCTCCCATAGTCCCTCTACTCTCTCACCAGCTCCCATAGTCCCTCTACTCTCCAATAGTCCCTCTACTCTCCCATAGTCCCTCTACTCTCCCATAGTCCCTCTACTCTCTCACCAGCTCCCATAGTCCCTCTACTCTCCCATAGTCCCTCTACTCTCCCATAGTCCCTCTACTCTCCCATAGTCCCTCTACTCTCTCACCAGCTCCCATAGTCCCTCTACTCTCCCATAGTCCCTCTACTCTCCCATAGTCCCTCTACTCTCCCATAGTCCCTCTACTCTCCCATAGTCCCTCTACTCTCTCACCAGCTCCCATAGTTCCTCTACTCTCTCACCAGCTCCCATAGTCCCTCTACTCTCCCATAGTCCCTCTACTCTCCCATAGTCCCTCTACTCTCCAATAGTCCCTCTACTCTCCCATAGTCCCTCTACTCTCCAATAGTCCCTCTACTCTCCCATAGTCCCTCTACTCTCCCATAGTCCCTCTACTCTCCAATAGTCCCTCTACTCTCCCATAGTCCCTCTACTCTCCCATAGTCCCTCTACTCTCCAATAGTCCCTCTACTCTCCCATAGTCCCTCTACTCTCTCACCAGCTTCCATAGTCCCTCTACTCTCCCATAGTCCCTCTACTCTCCCATAGTCCCTCTACTCTCCAATAGTCCCTCTACTCTCCCATAGTCCCTCTACTCTCCCATAGTCCCTCTACTCTCCCATAGTCCCTCTACTCTCTCACCAGCTCCCATAGTCCCTCTACTCTCCAATAGTCCCTCTACTCTCCCATAGTCCCTCTACTCTCTCACCAGCTCCCATAGTCCCTCTACTCTCTCACCAGCTCCCATAGTCCCTCTACTCTCCCATAGTCCCTCTACTCTCCCATAGTCCCTCTACTCTCTCACCAGCTCCCATAGTCCCTCTACTCTCTCACCAGCTCCCATAGTCCCTCTACTCTCCCATAGTCCCTCTACTCTCCCATAGTCCCTCTACTCTCCCATAGTCCCTCTACTCTCTCACCAGCTCCCATAGTCCCTCTACTCTCTCACCAGCTCCCATAGTCCCTCTACTCTCCCATAGTCCCTCTACTCTCCCATAGTCCCTCTACTCTCCCATAGTCCCTCTACTCTCCCATAGTCCCTCTACTCTCCCATAGTCCCTCTACTCTCTCACCAGCTCCCATAGTCCCTCTACTCTCCCATAGTCCCTCTACTCTCCCATAGTCCCTCTACTCTCCCATAGTCCCTCTACTCTCTCACCAGCTCCCATAGTCCCTCTACTCTCCCATAGTCCCTCTACTCTCCCATAGTCCCTCTACTCTCTCACCAGCTCCCATAGTCCCTCTACTCTCCCATAGTCCCTCTACTCTCCCATAGTCCCTCTACTCTCTCACGAGCTCCCATAATCCCTCTACTCTCCCATAGTCCCTCTACTCTCCCATAGTCCCTCTACTCTCCCATAGTCCCTCTACTCTCCCATAGTCCCTCTACTCTCCCATAGTCCCTCTACTCTCTCACCAGCTCCCATAGTCCCTCTACTCTCCCATAGTCCCTCTACTCTCCCATAGTCCCTCTACTCTCTCACCAGCTCCCATAGTCCCTCTACTCTCCCATAGTCCCTCTACTCTCCCATAGTCCCTCTACTCTCTCACCAGCTCCCATAGTCCCTCTACTCTCCCATAGTCCCTCTACTCTCCCATAGTCCCCTCTACTCTCTCACCAGCTCCCATAGTCCCTCTACTCTCCCATAGTCCCTCTACTCTCCCATAGTCCCTCTACTCTCCCATAGTCCCTCTACTCTCTCACCAGCTCCCATAGTCCCTCTACTCTCCCATAGTCCCTCTACTCTCCCATAGTCCCTCTACTCTCTCACCAGCTCCCATAGTCCCTCTACTCTCCCATAGTCCCTCTACTCTCCCATAGTCCCTCTACTCTCTCACCAGCTCCCATAGTCCCTCTACTCTCCCATAGTCCCTCTACTCTCTCACCAGCTCCCATAGTCCCTCTACTCTCCCATAGTCCCTCTACTCTCTCACCAGCTCCCATAGTTCCTCTACTCTCTCACCAGCTCCCATAGTCCCTCTACTCTCCCATAGTCCCTCTACTCTCTCACCAGCTCCCATAGTCCCTCTACTCTCCCATAGTCCCTCTACTCTCCCATAGTCCCTCTACTCTCTCACCAGCTCCCATAGTCCCTCTACTCTCCCATAGTCCCTCTACTCTCTCACCAGCTCCCATAGTCCCTCTACTCTCCCATAGTCCCTCTACTCTCCCATAGTCCCTCTACTCTCCCATAGTCCCTCTACTCTCTCACCAGCTCCCATAGTCCCTCTACTCTCCCATAGTCCCTCTACTCTCCCATAGTCCCTCTACTCTCCCATAGTCCCTCTACTCTCTCACCAGCTCCCATAGTCCCTCTACTCTCCCATAGTCCCTCTACTCTCCCATAGTCCCTCTACTCTCTCACCAGCTCCCATAGTCCCTCTACTCTCCCATAGTCCCTCTACTCTCCCATAGTCCCTCTACTCTCCCATAGTCCCTCTACTCTCTCACCAGCTCCCATAGTCCCTCTACTCTCCCATAGTCCCTCTACTCTCCCATAGTCCCTCTACTCTCTCACCAGCTCCCATAGTCCCTCTACTCTCCCATAGTCCCTCTACTCTCCCATAGTCCCTCTACTCTCTCACCAGCTCCCATAGTCCCTCTACTCTCCCATAGTCCCTCTACTCTCCCATAGTCCCTCTACTCTCCCATAGTCCCTCTACTCTCCCATAGTCCCTCTACTCTCTCACCAGCTCCCATAGTTCCTCTACTCTCTCACCAGCTCCCATAGTCCCTCTACTCTCCCATAGTCCCTCTACTCTCCCATAGTCCCTCTACTCTCCCATAGTCCCTCTACTCTCCCATAGTCCCTCTACTCTCCCATAGTCCCTCTACTCTCCCATAGTCCCTCTACGCTCTCACCAGCTCCCATAGTCCCTCTACTCTCTCACCAGCTTCCATAGTCCCTCTACTCTCTCACCAGCTCCCATAGTCCCTCTACTCTCCCCATAGTCCCTCTACTCTCCCATAGTCCCTCTACTCTCCCATAGTCCCTCTACTCTCCCATAGTCCCTCTACTCTCCCATAGTCCCTCTACTCTCCCATAGTCCCTCTACTCTCCCATAGTCCCTCTACTCTCCCATAGTCCCTCTACTCTCCCATAGTCCCTCTACTCTCCCATAGTCCCTCTACTCTCCCATAGTCCCTCTACTCTCCCATAGTCCCTCTACTCTCCCATAGTCCCTCTACTCTCCCATAGTCCCTCTACTCTCCCATAGTCCCTCTACTCTCCCATAGTCCCTCTACTCTCCCATAGTCCCTCTACTCTCCCATAGTCCCTCTACGCTCTCACCAGCTCCCATAGTCCCTCTACTCTCTCACCAGCTCCCATAGTCCCTCTACTCTCTCACCAGCTTCCATAGTCCCTCTACTCTCTCACCAGCTCCCATAGTCCCTCTACTCTCTCACCAGCTTCCATAGTCCCTCTACTCTCCCATAGTCCCTCTACTCTCTCACCAGCTCCCATAGTCCCTCTACTCTCCCATAGTCCCTCTACTCTCCCATAGTCCCTCTACTCTCTCACCAGCTCCCATAGTCCCTCTACTCTCCCATAGTCCCTCTACTCTCCAATAGTCCCTCTACTCTCCCATAGTCCCTCTACTCTCCCATAGTCCCTCTACTCTCCCATAGTCCCTCTACTCTCCCATAGTCCCTCTACTCTCCCATAGTCCCTCTACTCTCTCACCAGCATCCATAGTCCCTCTACTCTCCCATAGTCCCTCTACTCTCCCATAGTCCCTCTACTCTCCAATAGTCCCTCTACTCTCCCATAGTCCCTCTACTCTCCCATAGTCCCTCTACTCTCCCATAGTCCCTCTACTCTCCCATAGTCCCTCTACTCTCCCCATAGTCCCTCTACTCTCCCATAGTCCCTCTACTCTCCAATAGTCCCTCTACTCTCCCATAGTCCCTCTACTCTCCCATAGTCCCTCTACTCTCCCATAGTCCCTCTACTCTCCCATAGTCCCTCTACTCTCCCATAGTCCCTCTACTCTCCCATAGTCCCTCTACTCTCCCATAGTCCCTCTACTCTCCCATAGTCCCTCTACTCTCTCACCAGCATCCATAGTCCCTCTACTCTCCCATAGTCCCTCTACTCTCCCATAGTCCCTCTACTCTCCAATAGTCCCTCTACTCTCCCATAGTCCCTCTACTCTCCCATAGTCCCTCTACTCTCCCTAGTCCCTCTACTCTCTCACCAGCTCCCATAGTCCCTCTACTCTCCAATAGTCCCTCTACTCTCCCATAGTCCCTCTACTCTCCCATAGTCCCTCTACGCTCTCACCAGCTCCCATAGTCCCTCTACTCTCTCACCAGCTCCCATAGTCCCTCTACTCTCTCACCAGCTTCCATAGTCCCTCTACTCTCTCACCAGCTCCCATAGTCCCTCTACTCTCCCATAGTCCCTCTACTCTCCCATAGTCCCTCTACTCTCCCATAGTCCCTCTACTCTCCCATAGTCCCTCTACTCTCCCATAGTCCCTCTACTCTCCCATAGTCCCTCTACTCTCCCATAGTCCCTCTACTCTCCCATAGTCCCTCTACGCTCTCACCAGCTCCCATAGTCCCTCTACTCTCTCACCAGCTCCCATAGTCCCTCTACTCTCTCACCAGCTTCCATAGTCCCTCTACTCTCTCACCAGCTCCCATAGTCCCTCTACTCTCTCACCAGCTTCCATAGTCCCTCTACTCTCCCATAGTCCCTCTACTCTCTCACCAGCTCCCATAGTCCCTCTACTCTCCCATAGTCCCTCTACTCTCCCATAGTCCCTCTACTCTCTCACCAGCTCCCATAGTCCCTCTACTCTCCCATAGTCCCTCTACTCTCCCATAGTCCCTCTACTCTCTCACCAGCTTCCATAGTCCCTCTACTCTCCCATAGTCCCTCTACTCTCTCACCAGCTCCCATAGTCCCTCTACTCTCCCATAGTCCCTCTACTCTCCCATAGTCCCTCTACTCTCTCACCAGCTCCCATAGTCCCTCTACTCTCCCATAGTCCCTCTACTCTCCCATAGTCCCTCTACTCTCTCACCAGCTTCCATAGTCCCTCTACTCTCCCATAGTCCCTCTACTCTCCCATAGTCCCTCTACTCTCCCATAGTCCCTCTACTCTCCCATAGTCCCTCTACTCTCCCATAGTCCCTCTACTCTCCCATAGTCCCTCTACTCTCTCACCAGCATCCATAGTCCCTCTACTCTCCCATAGTCCCTCTACTCTCCCATAGTCCCTCTACTCTCCAATAGTCCCTCTACTCTCCCATAGTCCCTCTACTCTCCCATAGTCCCTCTACTCTCCCTAGTCCCTCTACTCTCTCACCAGCTCCCATAGTCCCTCTACTCTCCAATAGTCCCTCTACTCTCCCATAGTCCCTCTACTCTCCCATAGTCCCTCTTCTCTCCCATAGTCCCTCTACTCTCTCACCAGCTCCCATAGTCCCTCTACTCTCTCACCAGCTTCCATTGTCCCTCTACTCTCCCATAGTCCCTCTACTCTCTCACCAGCTTCCATGGTCCCTCTACTCTCCCATAGTCCCTCTACGCTCTCACCAGCTCCCATAGTCCCTCCACTCTCCCAAAGTCCCTCTACTCTCTCACCAGCTCCCATAGTCCCTCTACTCTCTCACCAGCTCCCATAGTCCCTCTACTCTCCCATAGTCCCTCTACTCTCCCATAGTCGCTCTACTCTCTCACCAGCCCCCAGTTTAGCTACCAGCTCCCTCTACACTTGCGCCCGACACTTGCGCCTGACATTTGCGCCGCGATACCGAGATTCAGCTACTTGAAGATGCAATTTTTCGCGCAGAGTATTCTGGTTAAAGAAACGATAGAAAGATGGTTTTGCGCTAGGAGTCACTCGATTTGGAGGGAAGGTAATTGCTACTTCTTCCGCTCTGCGACTAGAAAAAGGCTTCGTGCCACCCGGGGCCTAGTCGCTTCGGATGGGTGCGAGCTGGTACAGGGTTTCGAGATCCGGGCGCCCGAGGCGCGCGTAGCGGCCAGGCGTCCCGATTTTGCAAGAGTGGAGCGGCAGCCCATCCGAAGCGACGGCCCACCTTGCCTGACGCCTTTAGGAGCGCTCCGAATTGGCGTTACTCACTTTCTGTCAGCTTTTAATGCAAAATACAGTAATTACATACAAAATTCGCTACAGTTTGAATCAATATGCGATCCGCGGCGCAAGTGTCTGGGACCCCCCCCCCCAAACCGCCAATTCAAAAAAATCCCCGATTTCGACTGCCCCAAAATTCGGCCAATTTTCCCGTTTTTAAAAATCCTCGATCCCGGGAAAAATCCTCGATTCCGGGAAAAATCCCCATTCCGTCAAAAATCCCCCGATTCCTGTGATCCCTGGCAAAAAACCCTATTCCGGGAAAAATTCCCCGATTCCTGGAAAAATCCCCGCTGCGGTATAGAACCGCCGTTGTATAATTCTACAAAAAATTGATATTTCTATATTTTATATAAAACGCGCCCTCAGGCTCCCAAGCGTTCCTGGGCCTGTTCGAGCTCTCGAGAATGACCATCTTCGCTGTTATTTACATTTCATACACTGTCCCTGGTCGATTTTTTGGCTGTTCATCTCCATCTTGCCCTTTTCACGCCCAGAAATAGCGGCAATAAGGGCCTAAGCAACGCGACGCTCCATTCGTCAAGAAAATGTATGGGGCCCAAATTTCGAAGCCTTATAACTTCAAAACTAAAGGGAATCTTAAAAAAGTCGATTTCCAACTTGGTAGAATGGGACACGGCGATTCTAATGATATCAAGAACTAAGAAAACTGAATTCAAAAAGTATCGAAACGAAGGCGATTTTTATTTCGTTTGAATTTGGGGGGATTTGCCGGGCTTTGCAGGGTCGTTTGTATTGGTGTGTAGCGAACGGCCCTGGGAATGAGATAGCCTATTGAAAACTTAAAATGCTTTGTAAAAATCTGCTGCTTCATTGTTAAGACATGTCCAGTATACCAAAAAATTCTCCTTTTTTCGGGCTACAAAACGAACGACCGATCAGGATGCCTACATGCCAAATCGCTGAGAAAATTACGAAAAAAGTCGAGCCACCTATCCTTTTGTCACAAACTGTAGTAAGAAAGTAAAAGGAAACGCCTGGTAGTGATTCTATCGCCAAATTATATTTTATTTCATTTATCTTTTACATTTGCCTATCCGATTACCCAACTAAAAGATTCGAACCCAATGTTGCTTGCCGTTGTGGTACGTACGTGCCGTGTAACGCCCCGTAGCCTTCCGCCTCAAATTGCCGAAAATCTATGCATTTGAATGGGCGTGTTTTATCAGCCCGCGGAATCTCACTGTAAAGTGTTTTTACTCAAGTTGGAGTTTCGATTCGGGACCAAGTGCATCTTGTGCAGAATTTTTTGCTGATACCGAATCCGTTTTCCAAATTTGCTGCGGACTTTTATTTAAAAAGTCATTTTTGGTGCAAATTAAGCTTGAAAAAGCCAAAAATTCGGATCCTGGTCCACTATTCCCTCCATGGTTCTGCCTCGGCCAGGGGCCCTGAAGTACTTTGTCACAGCTCCGCTCCCGGTTGGCACCATGGTGCATTGGCAAAGTACTGCCTTGCCAAGCGCAGGGCGGCGGTTCGGATCCCCGCGCTGCACCTTTCTTTTGCTTTTGCATTAAAAAATTTAATTCTTTATAAAAAAGCTTGTTTTGACTTTTAAGATGCTTGACTAGCCAATCTCTAGCCAATTTTAAAGTTGAAATTGATCAGGGAAATCGAAAACGATAACGGTTCCTTGATTTTGGTGAAAAACACTACCATAACTGCTGTATAACTTTTAAAATAAAAGTCCGCAGCAAATTTGGAAAGCGGATTCGGAATCAGCGAAAAATTCTGCACAAGATGCACTTGGTCCTGAATCGAAACTCCAACTTGAGTAAAAACACTTTACAGTCAGCACGGCTGGAGCTTCATCTTTCGCGGCGTCTCACTCCATAGTTCCCAAAAATCTGCGATTTTCAATTGACTTGCTATTCTATTTTCTCTTAAATCTACGCTCTGCCAATTGCTGATATAATCCGAAATGTTCTAGCCATGACGTGCCCGGAGGAGAGCTACACCTCGGTGCTCGTCACGCGCTACTGCCGCTCGTCGCCGCTGCTCAAGACGTTCTCCGAGAAGAACAAGGTATTTTCTTTGCATATCGGTCTCAATATTTCTTTTTCAGACGATCCTCTGGCGCCAACTGTGGATTTGGCTGGCCGAGGCGGAGCTGGAGCTCGGGTTGAAGCAGGTGAGTGTTTTGGCGAGTTTTTTTTATCCATTTCTTTTAGATCACCCAAGAAGCCGTCGACGAACTGAAGGCCAACCGCGACAACATCGACTGGCCGCTGTTGCGCGCCGAAGAAAGGCGGCTGAAGCACGACGTGATGGCGCACAACCACACGTACGGAAAGGTAAATACAAATTTTGCGCTACGCAGATCTGATAAATCGATGAACGGGTCGATATATACAGGGTGTCCCAAAAAAAAGACCCCCCAAAAATTTTAGCCAGAGGGGACCTACGGAGCTGAAAATTTGCACAGAGGTAGCGAAGCTAATTTTCTATGAACAAGGAAGGTTACCGCCCGATCGGCCGACGGGTTTTAGAGTTATAGCGAAAATACTTTTCATTTTTAATTTAATATGGGGATTGCTGCAATTTGCATTCAAAATATGCGTTATTCTTACATTTACGACCCGATTTTGCATAAATTTTGCGAAAAAATGCCTTGGTGAGAACTATCGCTTATGAAGAGCAAAACGAGTGTCAAAACGGTGGCTTCTACCGTCAAAATCATATTTTTTGCCAATATGACCCCGTCGGCCCCGAACTTTGACTTTGACGAACTTCTAAGTACTGCTTAGGTTTGATTTTCGGCTTGGGTTGACGCTTACGACGAAATCTAAGCCGAGTTCAAGCGTTCAACGATAGTTTCAGTCAATGCGTCTTGTGCTCCGCGGTCTTGCAAACCATTTTTTTTTTTGTCTCCATGAGCAATCGTTTTTTCACAGCTCAAAGAAGAAAATGGCATTTTTGGCAAAATTTGTGCAAAATCGGGTCGTAAATGTAAGAATAACGCATATTTTTAATGCAAATTGCAGCAATCCCCATATTATTATCCTATCATACTATCATCCTACTATATATAAAAAAGTAGTGTCGGTGTGTGTGTGTGTCGATTTGCATGCAACTTCCGTCTCTATGTCCGGAGGATAACTCAATAGGGGATGAATATTAGGGTACGTATGATACATCATTAGGTGCGTAATGGCTCTGCGATGACTGCACGCATAACAGAATGATCGAAATACGCTATTTTCGATATTAAAAATAAGTTTTTCTAAAATTTTCGAGAGCCCTCTTTGGTAGGAAGCAATTAGCGTATACCGGAAGTAGACGAAGCCTATAAAAAGCCTATAAAAAATCCTTTGATTTTATGAATCTTGGCGCTCGTTAGGAAATTGGCTTCAACGAAAGAACAATAAATGCCTTTGAAAACGTATTCGAATAGGCCTAAAAAGGTATTTAAAAACTTTCAGGCGGCAAGTCCTTTGTTAGTGGCTTGGCTGGCCAAACCGCAGCCCCTTCTTCATGCCATTCGGGCCGCGCGGGCAGTGTCTCTACACGTCGTGCTACTGCGAAGAAAATATTCTCAAGGTACGCGATAAACCATTTCAAAAAACAAACTTTTAGCTTTGCGCCCGAATACCTGCAGATCGGCACGATGCCTTCTTCGTCGTTTTCCTATCAAATGAGGAAAGGGCGTTTTCGATATTCGAACAGGTAAACCATAAAGTTCTTCATGACTTCATTGTGCTTTAGAAAGCTTGCCGAGAAGATCGTGACTACGTGATTTGGGACTACCACGTGATTCTCGTTGAGAAGGTCGACGGCGCGTCCAAGGTCCGAAAGAAGCTGACAATATTTTGTGTTTTTTTAGGTCTACGATCTTGACACAAGGCTCGACTTCCCGTGCCCATTTACCGAATATTGCGAAGAATCATTCCCCAGCGAGGTTTGCGATCTTTAATTCCTTGGATATGTCGAATTTAGTGGAAATTCCCGCCGGAATGCGCCCGAAAGTTCCGCATCCTCCCGGTGGCTGTCTACTTGGAGCACTTTTCCAGCGATCGGTAAGTTTTCAGCTTACCATTTGTTCAAAACTGTTCTTTTCAGGCGGCACATGCGCAAAGCCGACAACACGTGGAACTCGCCGCCGCCGAGCTGGGAGCCCAACTTCCGCGTTGAGCTTGGTGAGCTTTGATTTGGAAATGGGTAGTGCTGTTCCTAGGTCACAACCTCGACGAGTTCATCAGAATGGACGCCGACTCTGCAGTCTCCAACGTCCGGACCGTGCGCGATCAACAAGTCTTTATCAGGTATTTTTTTCTAGGGTGTTTTTCGCCCCTGCTTTATGTTGCCATTTTATTGATAAAGGATTGTTTTCTGACTTCTGTGACGCATTTAAAGAAATTTGTTTTTGTTTTGGACCCTTGACTACCCTTCTTGTATACAAAACGTGTTGGGCCAACAGTTTCAAGGAGATCGGGGGCTTCGGCTTTGATCACAGCTCCAGAAGAAGCTTTTTTAGTTTTGATTCTATGAGCAAACATTTGCGGCTTTTTTTTGGTTAGAAGCTGTTGCATCCTTTAGCTTGACAACGACCGTAGTTATGCGTGGGCTTCGGCTTTTGGGTAGGGAAAAATGTTTCAACTTTATCGCATTCGAGTCGTATCAAGGGCAATAAAGATCCAGATGCAAATAAACAGAAATTAAGGGTTATGACGAGCAGAAAAGTATGAGTTTAACGGCTTTAGGATAATTTTTCAGAGGTCGTTGAGTTCTCCGACGTCCTGGTTATTGTTTTTCGAGCTAAAGATTATAATCATTCATACCGCTTCTGAGATTCATGCAAGTAGAAGAAATCAAGTCAATTTCGCTGGTTTTTAGAAAAAATGCATAAAATCTGCCTCAAGGATTGATAGGCGAAAGAGTTCTATTTAGTATCACTGTTAGTCGTTAGTGTTAACTATCGATTTTTAGATATGGCTAGCCAGACAAAGGTCAGACAAATGCAAACATTACCGCGGCCGATAATTTTCTGGCTTGAGGCCGAGGGCGGCGCCCTTCTTGACGGTGCACCCTTTGCAACCTTAAATAGACTTTTAGAATTGCGCCTCTTTCAGGTCTTAGTTTAACTCACTTTTGTTTCCGATGCAGCTGCAGGCCGCTCCAGGGATGTGACCGGTCAGCGCCTTCCTAAAACGGTTCTAAATTTTTCGGCTAAGTTGTTTTCTCACGTGTAGCGCTTTCTGCAGCGCGAGCAGAGGGGCGGTCCAAAGTGGAACGACATCATGCCCTCGCCGCTGCACCAGGTGCAGATACCCGGAAGCCGCATGGGACGGAAAGGCTTACCCGTTCTGCCTGCAACGTCATGCGGTATGTCAATCATTTGCTGGATTTTAAGCGGGTAATTATCTATCTCCGTTGCCGTGAAATGTCTTTGAAATGCCCCACCCAGCCGGG
Source organism: Mesorhabditis spiculigera (assembly GCA_958295435.1). Classification (NCBI taxonomy): domain Eukaryota; kingdom Metazoa; phylum Nematoda; class Chromadorea; order Rhabditida; family Rhabditidae; genus Mesorhabditis; species Mesorhabditis spiculigera. Next base: position 90,542 of record CATQJA010002567.1, read on the forward strand.
TCTCGCCATCCACAGCTACCGTCTCGCCGGCGTCACTTTCACTTTCATCACTTCCCGAACTATCGGATGTCACGTTATCCTTGGTGATCTGCTTGCACGTGCACTAAAAAGGTGTTGATTCGGTATCTGATTCCTCGGGCTACCAAGAACGTCTGCTTCATGCGCGTATGGGGATTATTTGCCCTGAACGTATCCAACCACTGTGAATACAGTAAATGCCGAATCCGGACGGCTGTGATGTCTTCGATGAAAACTTCCACCTAAAAATGCCGCAGATTAGCATATCTTGGAACACCTACCGCATCCGCGTGCTTCTGGAGGTGCAGGGACACCGTATCGGCGCGTCTCTTGCTGTCGCGCAGGTTGCCGAGCGTCTTCCCGAGCTTGGCAAGCATGGTCTAAAAGGATTGCGATCCTTCTACTCTCATTTTAAGCCCACCTGGGTAGCAACAAGAGAAGCCTGAACCTGTTCAGGGCAGGCACAGGGGGGCGGCAACTCGAGGCTCCCTGTACGCGACTGCAGAATCTCCTTGAAGAACGGCGTATTCTTGCCGCTCAGCAGCTTGACGGAGTAAGGCGACTGGTTTGGCGCCTAAAATGTTGGCTTTCCCTCGTTAAAAGAAATAAAGATAATATCGTGGTTCCTGAGTCTTTGCGCATGCGGGAGAGGCGTGGAACAAACTTTTCCGGCGAAAGCCTAGTTTTTTTATATAAATGGCGCATGTTTTTGTACATTGTTTGAACTTTTCTTGAGCATCAAAACTATGCAATTCTAATTAAAAAAGAAATTTGAGGTCAAAAACTGATAGATAAAATAACGTGCAATAATAAAACTGATAAAACGATTTTTTCGACAGAAAAGGCTGAAATTCCGACCTTTTCTAACATAACTATGCGGAAAAAGTTTGTTTCCACGCGAATACTCAAGAACCAAATCAGTTACCATTTTCAAAGCTGTTTATTGAGAATGCCTACCTTTGGAAGGTTGGTGGGCAGTGGGGTCCCTCCAAAACGCGCGAGCAGATCCTCGCTGAGCTCTTCGAGCGCGTTGGTGTCGCGCAGGAGCACCTGGACGTCAAGGTTGGCGATGTGGAACGCGCTGGCGGTCTGTAACAATTGCTTTTATGGTTGTCTGCGTTTGCGGTTCTCACGATAGCCAGTCCGGTCGCCAAGACATCTAGGAAGCCGTTCGAGCTCGACTGGACCTGATTTCCAGTATTCGCCAGAGTCGATGCGGACGCCTGAAAGCATATTAATGCCAGTTTCCAAATAGAAAATCGATAGGTGCTATCAGACGCTTTGTCGGTGGATGCGTGAACCTATGCAGGCCCGCGGCAACAACATTTCTCGTTGGCGCGACGCGGCCGCAAGGGTTCACGTGCACACCGGCAGATTGTCCGTCAGGGAATCCTCACCAGCGCGAGGAGCTCGTCGCCCGGATCTGCCGTCATTCGGGGGCTGGCAGGTAGCTAATCGTTAAAATTGTAGCCTTCCTAGTTTTCTCGAGAGCCGCATGGAAATTTGTTCCGGGAAATCGCGTAAGGGTTTTTTGGCTGGGCTAGTACTCAGATCAAATTTACACGTGTAAAAAAAGGCATCCTATCCTAAACTCAAAACATCAAAACCATCAAAACAAAAAAATTAAAACAAAAGCATCAAAACCTAAAAAATCGTGAAATGCTATGGAGTTGCTTTAGTTCCGCGAGCTGACCAGGCAATGATCCACGATATAGTTCTCGGGAGCAGGTATGAATATTTTTATTTTGTTTTGTGCAATGTTTGTCCATGTATTTTTAACTTAATCGCTTTTACACGCAAGAGACCAGAGCGCGTCGACCGCTAGGAGCCGCCAGCCGTAAAGAAGACAACGGCTTCGACCTATTTACAGGTCAGAATTGTCTTTTTAAAAGGTGAAATGAATTAGCAAGGAACCGGAATTAATGGAATAATTTTTCTATGTCTAATGAGGGCGCTATGACAAATTCTGCGTGCTCAATGTTAGTTTTAGCAATAAAAATTATCAATGGTAGTGTAAATTTTCAGCCAACCCGAAATCGAGGTTTCTGCGGGGTGAACGACGTGCCGAAAAAAATTTGAATAAGAAGTGCGGAACCCGGAAGTGCTTCATTAGCCTAAACAAATTAACATGTGTTGTCCGGTATAAAAGAAGCGATAAGCGATCAGCCATCGCATTACTTCTAGTCACCCTCCGACATCCTACGTTGATGGGCCATCCGGACGACGAGCTCCTCGCGCTGGTGAGGATTCCCTGACGGACAATCTGCCGGTGTGCACGTGAACCCTTGCGGCCGCGTCGCGCCAACGAGAAATGTTGTTGCCGCGGGCCTGCATAGGTTCACGCATCCACCGACAAAGCGTCTGATAGCACCTATCGATTTTCTATTTGGAAACTGGCATTAATATGCTTTCAGGCGTCCGCATCGACTCTGGCGAATACTGGAAATCAGGTCCAGTCGAGCTCGAACGGCTTCCTAGATGTCTTGGCGACCGGACTGGCTATCGTGAGAACCGCAAACGCAGACAACCATAAAAGCAATTGTTACAGACCGCCAGCGCGTTCCACATCGCCAACCTTGACGTCCAGGTGCTCCTGCGCGACACCAACGCGCTCGAAGAGCTCAGCGAGGATCTGCTCGCGCGTTTTGGAGGGACCCCACTGCCCACCAACCTTCCAAAGGTAGGCATTCTCAATAAACAGCTTTGAAAATGGTAACTGATTTGGTTCTTGAGTATTCGCGTGGAAACAAACTTTTTCCGCATAGTTATGTTAGAAAAGGTCGGAATTTCAGCCTTTTCTGTCGAAAAAATCGTTTTATCAGTTTTATTATTGCACGTTATTTTATCTATCAGTTTTTGACCTCAAATTTCTTTTTTAATTAGAATTGTATAGTTTTGATGCTCAAGAAAAGTTCAAACAATGTACAAAAACATGCGCCATTTATATAAAAAAACTAGGCTTTCGCCGGAAAAGTTTGTTCCACGCCTCTCCCGCATGCGCAAAGACTCAGGAACCACGATATTATCTTTATTTCTTTTAACGAGGGAAAGCCAACATTTTAGGCGCCAAACCAGTCGCCTTACTCCGTCAAGCTGCTGACCGGCAAGAATACGCCGTTCTTCAAGGAGATTCTGCAGTCGCGTACAGGGCGCCTCGAGTTGCCGCCCCCCTGTGCCTGCCCTGAACAGGTTCAGGCTTCTCTTGTTGCTACCCAGGTGGGCTTAAAATGAGAGTAGAAGGATCGCAATCCTTTTAGACCATGCTTGCCAAGCTCGGGAAGACGCTCGGCAACCTGCGCGACAGCAAGAGACGCGCCGATACGGTGTCCCTGCACCTCCAGAAGCACGCGGATGCGGTAGGTGTTCCAAGATATGCTAATCTGCGGCATTTTTAGGTCAGCACCTACATCCAGGATGTCAACAGCGTGCTGGCTCGTCACGGTGCGCTCACGACGTGGATGGCCGATCGGCGTGCCGACGCGCCCAACCTTCGTCTCCCCAGCCAGACCAACTTCGTAGCCCACGAAATGCAATCCAGATTTATCGCACTTTCCAGTGTCACTGTGCTGCTCCCACTGAGGAGCCGCCGCAAGATGCCCCGGATGACATGCACAGCGCCTCGGCCGACGTGGACAGCGTGGAGTGTGTTACTGCTACGGAAGTAGGTTGTTCGAGAGAAGCGATAATTCGTAGCCAGCCTGAACAACCAAAGTTTTCAGTAGCGAGACAACACCGGCTTGCTCACCGACCACGTCATCACAATTCTTCCCGCCAACCCTGTACGACTACCCCGATGAACGCAAATTACGCTACCAAACACTACTGCAGATCCCCCCAGCATAAATACTTTTTGGTTTTTCGGGCCCATACACAAAGAAAATGGTTGCATCTTTATTGAAAGTTGGACGCGTTGACAAACAAATCAAAGTGTGACGGCGGCCTGCAAGGATCGGGAAGCAACCGGGGAACAAAACACTACAACGAAGAGCGGCAACAAAAATCGCGGATAGATATAAGTTAAAAATGATAATAACGGAACCGGGAATTTGTGTGTGATCATTGGCCGTTGGCGTAGACGACGGGCTCGCCGTTCACCGAGGCGCTTTCCCGTCGCTCCATCTGCTCGAGTAGCCAGCGCTTGTGTTGAAGCTCCTTGTGAACCTTCTGCAACTCGCGCTCGCGGCCGTCTTGCTGTCGCACCTGGAAAACAGAATTTAATAACGGCAACCAGAAGCGTTTGGAACGAAAATAGACAATTGCTAAAAAGTCTGACGAACCTCCTTGGTAATCTTCTCGACACGCTTGTTGATGGCCTTTTCTTCGTGCTGTGCGAGTTGCCTAAAAGTAAATTGCACCGCACAGAGAAAACTAATTACCGGAAAGTGTTCAGTTCAATGCGAGCCAGCTCCCCGTCTTGCTGCCGATCGTAAATCTTCTGGGCGAGCTGGGCATGCACTTGTGTGTAGCCGCCGAGCTTGATCTTCACGCGCTTCTCGATCTTGCCAATCTTCTTCGCCTTCGACGTCATCCAGTCACGGGCCATCTAAAGGGTAGGATGCAATCAAGTTACAAGACCAAAAACTTACATTGAACTGTTGCGAAAGGGCTTCGATTTGCTGCTCCTTGCCGAGGCCGCCCAGACGGCAGAACTTGCCGCGGGAGAAGGCCAGCTCGCCAAAACACTGGTCGACGGCCTCCCAATACTCCTCATCCATAGGAGGGCCTTGTTCAGCTTCGTCACTGAAATGAAATTGATTGGGTTGAAAATATAAATCGAAAGCCAATTGTAAAAAAAATTATAACACTCACTCGATCAATTTCTTCGCGTCAGCCAGCTGCGCAGGAGTAAAGGCAAGCTCCGGGGCGGTGCCGTCGATGTCCCACTTGACGAGAAGCTCCATCTCGGCCTTGATCAAGTTCTCAGCCTAAATCGGAATCAAAATTTTTTAAAATGATTGTTACCCGGTTCAGCTCGCTCTTGTTGTCCACCGGTCGGAAGGCAACTTCAGAAATTTTGGACGGGCGCGGCAGGTCACGTTGGACCACCTAAAGACTGATGAAATAGGAGTAATAGCACGATACCTGTGTGCGCTGCTGCAGTTCCCGGAGACGAGCTTCGGCACGGGCTTTAGCGCGGGCTTCCTTCCTGTCTTCGGCATCTTCAACCCATTCGCCTTCATCCCCGTCTTCTTCTTTCCTAAAACCAACCATTTCCAAAGGGGGCAAAGTAAACTCACAACTCCTCATCGTCGGGTGCCACGATCTCAAAGTCGTTTTTCGGGCGCGGAAGGCTGGATAGGGCGCGCCGCAGGTCGGCCTTCTGCTCGTAGATGTCCATGGCGCCTTGGTTGATGCCCATTTGGTCGCGGAAAGGCGTCGGTGTGGCACCGACGGGTGTTTGGCCGGGTGTGCCTGAAAATAGATACATTATGGACACAACCGGAATACTCACGTCCGAATGAAGCCGTTCCGGGGGTGGCCGCGATCGACTGCAGAACGGTGTTCGGCGTCTCCATTGACTGGCGAATGGGAGTGACAGTGGAGAAGTTGCTTTCGAAAAGCGGCGTGTTCTCGCCGCCCTTCAGCGACGATTCGACGTTTTGGAGAGCGAGCAGATTGTGAACCTCCTAAGAAGAAGATGTACTAAGTGCAAAACAAAGTACCTTCTCAAGCGTGTCCCTGTGATTGGCCGGAGTGCGCAACGTCCGGGCGTTAGCAGCATTTTGACGGGCAGAGGCAACATAGTCGGTGAGTAGGCCGCTAGAAAACCAGGGTTATGTGATGAAAAAATAAAACATGCCTGGTAGGTGCGGTATCAGCATACTGGCTCATCGCCTCGGTCGCGTGGCCAATCTTCACGATTTCCTCGAGCTCCTTCTCGCTGATCTGCGGCGTGGGCAGGATCAGTTTGCCTAAAAGAAAAGTGTACAAACGCAAAAATAAAATTAAGTAACCAATTCTATTGTTATTTTACAAAAAGGCTTACTTCGTTTCTTTTCCTGCTGCTCGAAGACCTTGCCGTGCTCGGCCTCTTGCGCCTTGCGCTTCTTCATCTTCTCGCGGTCGGCGCGGCGCTTCTCGTTTTCCAGCTCTGTCCCGGTCTTCTTGCGGTGGTCCTCGACGGCGAGGTTGGTCTTGTCCTCGTTCGAGAACCTGTCCATCGACGGGTCGTGGAAGCCCGCTGGCACCGGCTTCTCGAACGGGATCTCGGCGCTGTAGTCCACCTCGGGCCGCTTCATGAGTTGGAACTTGCTGGGCGGGATGAAGATGCCGGCCGCCTAAATCGAAACTAAAATAGTTTTCAGAATCTAGCAAGGCGTAAGCTGAACTTTATCTGCATACCTTCAATTCCCTAGTCTTTTGTAGGGAGGCGCAGCGCCGGGCTTCGCTTAGCTGGCGCTCACGGGCCTTTCGCTTGGCCTTCTTTCCCTGAGTGTTGGCGAGACGAGCACGAGCTTCCGAAAGCATCTCCAGTTCGTCGTCATCCATGTCGATGGGATCGGGGCGGGCCGGCTTCGTCTCGGGCGTCGGGTCGATCTCGCCCGGCTTCAGCTTGCGCGCTTCCAGTGCTTCATCGTCGATTCCCTCGGCCTTGCGCTGGGCTTCGTCGAGGAGCTGCTCATATCTAAAGCAAAGGAACTGAAATTGTTTAGAAAATCGCACCTCTCAAGGCACTGCGTGGCTGTTCGGCCAACGATGGGAGCAATTGTTCGCCACTGCGTTGGCATCAGCTTGGCCAAGTGCAGCAGCTTCTCGTCCTCTTCGCGGCTCCATTCAGTCTTCTTGATCGACGGATCCAGCCACTCGTGCCAACGAGCCTGAAAAATCCTTTCAAGCCTTTAACCAATCGTTACCTTGCACTGTTTCGCAGATTTTCTGTGCAGCAACGACGCGATACGGCTCCACTGGTTCTTGCCGTACTTCATGATGGCCGCTTTGAGGATTTCATCCTGAAACATAAAGCAGTGATTGACTGAGAAAAAAAGGTTTACCTCAGTGTTGCGCCAGACGCCGCCCTTGATGATGACGCGCACCATTTTGACAAGGTGGCGATCTGAAAATTGGGTTTGATGAGGATACTCACATAATCCGTAGATAGAAATCAGAAAGGCAAGTTGTATCTAACGGTTTCGATAAAATTACAATGCAAAGGGACAAAATGTTTTGGCCTCTCTTTTGCAGAAAGAACAAAAAAAAGAAAAAGCCATTTTGGGGATAGCATAGCGTTATCTAAAGGATGCGCAATTTAGACGATCAAATGAAGGGACGCGAAAACGGGAAACGGAGCGCATTGAGCAAGTTCCGGCGCGCAAAGAGGAGGGACAGGCTAGCAGCGATCTTTGGCTCTAATCAAGAATGTTTTATATCAATTCAAGAGACGTTATTTTCGAAGCCCGAGATGGCCGTGATTTTCCGAAACCGGGGAGCCGGCCCGACCCATCGAAAGTGAGCGGCGCACGAGATGTGAGACGTACATAGGTGCATAAGTAGTGACGTTGAAAAGGCTTTGAAAACTAAAAAACTCTTTTAGACGCAGTTTTCGGTCAAAGTAAAAACTAAATTTGGACACTAGAAAATTGAATGCGCGTGAGAATCTTTAAAAAAGACATCCTGTTTTCAGAAGAGGCTTGAACCAAACCAACCAAAAAACCAGCCCAGGCTTCAAAACAAGGCTAACGATGCGGAAATTCAGCCATTACGATTTTTAGGTAGGAGAAGCCCGACGGGTTATCGAGAATAAACCCTGGAATTTTACTCTTGCGCTTGAGGGACGTTACATCACTACCTCGTCTGCTTCGAATACGATTGGCCGGCTGTATTCACCCGCAAAGGCGTGAAAATAGAGAAATTTTGTACAGTGTCCGCCTGCAGAACCAGAGCTCGCCAGTCTGCTTTCAGATAGGGTTAATTGTCCGTATTTAAGAAGTTACAATGGTTTTTGTTTTGAAAAACGCCTAAAATAGTGTCTTTTCGAGGCTCATAAAGTATCTCGGAAGAACGGTTCGCCTAATTCAATTAGCACATCTTGCTCAGAAAAATGTGCGCTTTAAAATTGGCTTTCGCCAGCTTTGGCATCTCACGGATTTTTCAAATTATTTTTTTCACGCTGTCGTTTTCATATGTTAGCCTTTTCCTGGTCCCACCGATATCTTTCCAACTCCCGTTAATCCCAAGAGTTCCATTTTGGCGATCAAGCGCCGCTTCCTTCGCGGACCCGGGTGTTTGGCGGGCGGCCAATCCATTTCCAGACGTCGAAAGTTGCGGCCGCGCGCCCTCGATCTCGGAAACACAGCGCCGAACAGAAAAGAAGAGCTGAAAGAAGCACGCGCCGAAAAAACGCATGGGCAGCGGGGGGTGAGCGCGACCTGTAAGTAGGTCATTGCCAGCGCGCAGCCCCCGCCTCCTCCCCGGCCATCGTTTTTTGGCCAACTTTTTTCGCCGATGCCGCCGGCTTTTTCTGGGTGGAGATGGGGTGAATTACGTGGGAGAGAGGAGGAGGAGCATGAGGAAGGTCGGCTGGATGTGGAAAGTGTTGGTTGGGGATGGATACTGCTAGAGTGATCGTCGGCATGCAGGAGGTGCTCCTCAAGGGTTTCTGCTAGTTCCCCTTGTGGGGAAGGCCACCTGGAAATCCTGAAAGTAGGTTAGCAGAGATTATTTGAGAACGAGTGACCAGAGGTCTGGGAAAGGAAGTCTAGCAGCGATTCTTTAGGAAATGGCAGGCTAGCAGAGATCTTTAGGGAATGGTAGGCTAGCAGAGATTCTTTAGGAAAGATCGGCTAGCAGAGATTCTTTAGGAAATGGCAGGCTAGCAAAGATCCTTGGGGCGCGCGGCGTTGGTCGCGGTTTTTCTGGCACAATTCCAGGGTCACCTGCAGCATACAATTCCGCGATCCACCGGAATGACGGGATTTCAAGGGCAAATGATCGGCCAGGTCTCGCGGCCCGGCATCGCATACACACACAACATGTTTATCTGGGTCAACGCCAAGGTGGCCCCCGCCCCCGCGAAGTAACACACCCGCCAGGTGTTCCTGTACGCAACATTCCTTTGTGCAACTCCGTACTACTAGTATTTTACAATTATGAGGTTTAAAGGGACGGTGAAGGCAAATCCATGGCCCTTGGATCGTTGGCCATCAGCCAACCGATCCCCTTTAGCCATTGTGGGACCCGTTTGGGAGGCGGAGCTATGCCCAGAAGCACTTTTTGGGGTTTACAAGGAGGGGTACTGTAGCTACTTGGGGCTTGATTTTGCCTTCCATGGGCCTTTAGAGGAAAACCAAGGGATCTCTGCTAGCCTACCTACTAGCCGTTTGTAAAACTTTCTGAAACAGGGAGAAGCTAGCAGAGACCATTTCGGATTTGGAACTTTTAAGGGGCAGTGAAGGCAGCGGGAAAAGTCATCCAATGGTATCTGCTAGCTTGCACAGCTTTCGCATTTCTTTTGAATATATTTTCCGGACTTTCCGGCTAGGGCAGGCTAGCAGAGATTCCTAGGGAAAGAGCGGGACCGGGTTGCCCACAACTGCTCTCACAGGCAATATCTGCCACCCCCGCCGACCGGGTGACCTTCAACCGATTTCACTTGATCTACGCCCCAGTCGGGTGGCTTTCCGCATCTTGTACATAGGCGCGGCGCGTAGGGTCCGTATTAAAGGGCAGGCTAGCAGAGAATATTTGGGAAAGGACCTAGATTTTAGACCTTGGATCGGAGCCCAGATTGCCTTGGAAATTCGCCCATATGCTGCCATCCGGTCATCTGAGCGCGTCATTACGGTGTTTTTGCGTGTTCCAGGACTCGTCAAGTGATCCCTGCTAGGCTGCCCTTTTCAGAAAGAACCTCTGCCAGCCCGTCTTTCCTAAAGAATCTCTGCTAGCCTGCCCTGAGTGGGACCGAATCGTCTCCGTATCCCTATCATAACAATCAGTTTCCGAGCTCATGTTTTGGTCTCGGCCCAAATCGGGTCACATTTTAGTCAACAAGGTGGAGGCTGGAATTGGAACAAACAGGGATACGGCCTAGCAGAGATTCTTTAGGAAAGGGCAAGCTAGCAGAGATTCTTTAGGAAAGGGCAGGCTAGCAGAGATTCTTCCGGAAAGAGCAGGCTAGCAGAGATTCTTGAGGAACTCTGTTCTACTTCTCGCCGTCTGCTTGTATATGTCACTGGTGGTTGGCGTGACCGGGGCGCGTCCCTGAAAATTCGGTTGCTCCGTCTGCGTGTGTGTGCCATTGCTGGGTGGAGGGATGGGGGGAGGCTGACCTTGCTAGGTCTTGCTCTCTCTCTCTCTCTCTCCTCTTGCTCTCTCTCTCCTACAGTGTCCGCCCCCCATCATGGCTCGGCCTCCAATATTCCTGCCAGCCCCACTGCCACACTGCCCCGACTGGCTCGCGCTCACTTGCCCCGTTTTCGCCCCGGCTTTTCTAGACTTTCCCCCCCCCTGGCCGGGGGCGAAATCGGACCGTTTCTGGGTGCATTGCGTAGTCTGGCGATTTTTGCACGATATTCTCGAGGTTAAGTGTGACGCGGGATTTTTTGTTCCTTTGCTTTTAGGAGCTCTTTTTTCGAATCTTAATTACCAATGCCCCACCGTATTTTTCAGCACTACCGTACCCCCAGCGCTGCGGGACCCGATGGACCCGGTGGAGCTGCTGACCCGAATGGGGCCCATTTCACTTCCCATGGCCCTGAGCCCACTTTCGATAAGCCCGATTGGTCTGGCGATGTCTTCACAGCAGTCTTCGCCCGTAATTGCAGGTGAGCGTTGACTTCGGTGGGCCTTTAGAGGGAGCTGGACTGTTTTTACTATGCTAGCCTCTTTCCTAAAGGATCTCCGCGAGCCGGCCCTTTCCTAAGAAATCTCTTCTAGCCTGCCCTGCCTAAAGAGTCTCTGCTAGCTCCCCAGCTACCATCCGTTAACGGTATTTTTAGACAGTGGCTGCCCACGCTCCGCTTTCCGCCCGATCGCCCCTTCTTCCGCTTCTTCCGGCGGCTGCTCCGCGCAACTTACCGAGTCATTTTTCCTGTCCGCCATCCACACGCTGGTCATCGACTCGGCCAGCGAGGAGTCGACGAGCGACGCCGGGACGATGTCTGAGAAAGGTGAGTCTCTCTCACGCTCTCTCTCTCTCTCTCTCACACTCTCTCCCCTCGCACAGCGGGACCCACTTTTTGGTGTGAGTCCGAGCGGCTGGCCGAGTTGGACGGGTGCCCTTTGCCAGGGAATCCAGTCCTCCTTTCCGGACTCCTTGTGAGACCGGGATGGCAAGCGAAAGTACGAGGCACTACGCACAGGACAACGCCGATCGGCCGATCCGATTGGCACTTTCCCGCCAAGTTGGAGGCGGAGGACACACAAAGGCCCATTCCGGTGAGGAGCTCCCGTCCCCCGGGAATTCCATTAAAGGCCCGATGAAGGCAAATCCATAGGCTTGTTAGACCCTTGGCAATTAAGCGTATCCCCTTTAGCCGTTCCGGGACCCGTTTGGGACGAAAGAACTCTGCCCCGAAGCACTTTTTGGATTTACGAGGGAGGGTACTGTAGCTGGGATCTGCTTGGGGCCAAAACCGAAGGGGCGGGGCTAGATTTTGCCTTCAACGGCCCTTTAAAACCCCGGGCTGACCTTAATGTTTCCCCTGCTTTCGATTCCCCTCGCAAATCCAGCCGGGTGGCAGACAGACACATAGTCACAGAAAACGACATCCAAACGCGCGCTCGAGCGCGTGGACCGGTTCGCGCGGGTGGCGCTCGTTGCGCAAGGCGCCCGAAAATGGGTCAGACGCCGCAGGGCATTTGGGTTGTAGGAGGGGGAGAAGCCGGCTTTTGCCCTTGAAGGGGAGAACGAGTGAAGGGTACCGGAATTTCCTAAAGTGCCAGCCTACTCTTTCCTAAGGAATCTCTGCTAGCCTACCCTTTCCTAAAGAATCTCTGCTAGCCTACCCTTTCCTGGAGAATCTATCCTAGCTGGCCTTCCGTGTACCGTTAGTGGCATAGACGAGAGAGAGAGAGAAAGAGAGAGAGAGAGACCGAAAAACTCGACCTCCAGAACCCGGTGACCCCCGATGGAAGGGGCGGGGCTTAACCCGATGGGTGCTGTCGAAAGTCGAAAAAGAAATCCACAGAGGTCAATGACCCCGATTCGGGTTGCCCTCGGGCCTCGGGCCAGCTAGCAGAGTTCCTTGGGGAGTACCGAAAAAATTGGAACGAGGGCAGGCTAAAAGAGATCATTTGGGACAGGGCTTGAGTCCAACTCCTTACACTTCCGCTTGTCCATAGCGCAACTCCGGAGCTTCCACTTCCTTATTTGCATAAATCTACTTCCCTGCTTTTCCAGGCTGCGACGAGGCGGTGCCGACCGGCTCCCTACTATGCCAAGTGTGCTCCGACCGCGCTTCCGGCTTCCACTACGGGGTCTTTGCGTGCGAGGGATGCAAGGTTGGAGCAGAGATTCTTTAGGAAGGGCCGGCTAGCAGAGATTCTTTAGAAAAAAGGGCTAAAATATCTTTTCCAGGGCTTCTTCCGGCGCTCCATCCAGCAGAAGATCCAGTACCGCCCGTGCGCCAAGGCCCAGGACTGCCCGATAGTGCGCGCGAATCGGAATCGCTGCCAGTACTGCCGGCTGAAGAAGTGTGTGGCCGTCGGGATGAGTCGTGACGGTGAGTGGCGGAATTCCTAAAGAATCTCTGCTAACCTGCTCTTTCCTCAAGAAGCGGCTAGATGGATCTCACTTCACAGCCCATTTAAAAACCCTTACTAGCGATTTTTTGGGGCAGCTAACTTGTCGAGTAGGCATAGGCCTTGACCCGGGTGCCCCGAAAAAATGCCTTTTTTGCCGTCCCCCCCCCCTCCTAGTCGCATAGTTTTCAGCGGGGAGCGATAACCTTGAAACGCGGAACGGGGCCGGACTGCCTAACCTAAAAAAGCGAAAAATTTTGGGCTATTGGGGAACCGGGGCGGCCGATCGGGGGTCGGTGGCATAAAAATAAAGCTGAAGAAGAGGAAAAGGGCTCTTTCTCACTCTCTCTCTCTCACTCTCTCTCTCTCTCGCTCTCTCTCTCTCTCTCTCGGACCCTCTCTCGTCTAAAGGGAAGGTGACAGCGAGGGCCCAAACTCGGAATATCGCTTCTCCCAGCTCCGGCCTCCTAAAGAATCTTTGCCAGTCCGCTCCTGGCTTCTCCGGGGTTTAAAGGACCATTGAAGGCAAATCGAGCCCCGCCCCTTTGATTTTTGGCCCAAAGCCAACCCCAGCTACAGTACCCTTCCTTGTAAGTCCAAAAATGTTTGTTTTTAGCCGTGCGATTCGGGCGGGTGCCGAAGCGGGAGAAGGCGCGCATGGTCGAAGAAATAGCGCGCTCATCCGTGCGCTGCCAGGTCGACGCGATGCGGCTGCAGTTCGAGGATCCGGCGCTGGTCTTCAATAGGACGACGCAGGCGTTTGCACGGTTGTTGGAATCGGTAGGTTATCTCGAGTTCTCTCTTTCTCTCTCTCCCTCTCTCTCGCAAATACCATGCACGTCTTGCAGGTGTGGTCCGTGTGGTCGGTGACCCCAGGGCACTGTCCGCTTCCGTTTGCCGCCTATCTACCGTCGATCAAGGCCGTCGTCGACTTTGCCAACTGCTTGCCCGGCTTCTTATGTCTGCCACAAGCTGAGCGAGTGTTGCTTCTGAAGGTAGGCCGGCTAGCAGAGATTCTTTAGGATAGGGCAGGCTAGCAGAGATCCCTCCGGAATCAGCCTATTCTTCCTTACAAGCCCACATTCAGACCTGCGTATTCGACGTGCTCCTCATCGTCGGTTGTGCGCGGGATCCGCCCCCCGCTTCCGCTTCTCCCCTCCTCTCCCACTCGATGGCGCTCCTATCGACGCGTATCCGCGCCAACGCCGCCACGCCGATCCTCGCAGCGCTGGCCGTCTGCTCTGCTTCCGGGGCACCGAGCGCACTGGTGGGTGGATTTTTTTGGCATCGAGGGCAGGCTAGCAGGATTATTGAGGAAAAGACAGGCTCGCAGAGAGTCTCTAGGAAAGGCAATCTAGCAGATTCTTTAGGAACAGAACCACAGCACAAATTCTCTTACAATCTCATTATTCCAGGCCTCCACTTTGGCCGAGTGCTACTGGTCGGTGGTGGCCACCGTCGCGCCGTCGTGCGCGCAGGCGATGCCCGGACTACTCGCCGACCTCCGCGGCCTCTCCATCCTCCACAGTGAGCGCGTGCGCTGCCCAGTGCCTCAGAAGTCGTTCCGGTGAGTCCTGGCTCGAATCATATCCAAAGGTTTTCAAGAATCTCTGCTAGAAGACCTTTCCTAAAGAAACTCTGCTAGCTTGCCATTACCCTTAAATTCTGAGGTTTTTAGTGAGCGGCACGCGTCTCTGGCGTCACTTCTAGAAGGCGGTCCCTCGCTCTGCTCCTCGGCCTCCAGCGTGTCGTCATGTCCGATGGGGATGGACCAGGGATTGGTGGCATCGCCGCCAGAAATTAAGGTGAGGAGAGAGAGAGAGAGAGAGAGAGAGAGAGATAGCGAGAGAGATTTGAACCGTTGCTTCCTCACAAGTGGTTACTAGCACAATCGAATGTAGAAACCGTCCAAACAACGATTTCCAGGTCGACATCTCGCCCCCGGCCTCCATCGACGGCGAGCTGGACGACGACAAGCCGCTCGACCTATCGCTAAAGAAGCGCAGTCCCCTAATTATCGAATTCCGTTTTCCATATAGTATAAGCCCAAGCCCAAGTTGCCCTTAACCGCCCAACACTGCCCGTTTTGTGCAAAAAAATACCTTTTAATACTTGAACCCACCCCGGTGCCCCCCATCCTGATGTCACAATCCGATCTGACTCGCCCGTTGCTGCGTTTCTCGAGTTGTTCCCGTGTAGTGCCTTTTAGCAATCCGACTAGTTGTAGGTTAGAAAATTTAAAGTTTTGTGCATCAAAAGAAAGTCTGGCCCCTCGCTGCCACTTTTTTTGAGGGCAAGAAACCCGTCCCAAACCCCCGCAAAAAAGGTGCGGCCCTTCGAACCTCACGTGCCCTTTGCCCCTCCCCCCGTTCACTTTGACAATCATGCATATATCACTTTGATTTTACGATTGGCAATGATAAATTTTATATTCACAAATAGAGACGTAAATATCTTTTTGAGTCCTTGGTGAATGACTGGTCTAAAGTTGGCCTTTATTATCACGAGCACATAATCAATAACCCGGAAAAACGAAGGATCACAAAAACGAAAACGAAGAACAACGGATTACAGAGAATCAACATTGGGCGTTGATGCGGCCCTGGGGGGAGTACCAACGCGGAAACGGGATCACATCGCGGATGCTGGGTTCGCCGAGGTGACATTGCAGAAGACGGTCGAAGCCGATCCCGAAGCCGGCCGACGTCGGCTTGCCTCGCCTGCGTAGCTCGGCGTACCTGGAAAGATAACTTTGATGAGATAGAGCCTGGAAAGCCTAAACGGTCCCCGAGCCAAGAGAAAAATCGAAAACCAACCAAGCTAACTCTGGCTGCGCGTTCCGCTTCATCAACTCGTCGGGGTCTTGCTCCCTGACCCCGCCGCTGGCCACCTCGCCAATCCCCGGCCAGAGCAGATCGAACGAGTCGGTCTAAAAAATAAATCCAATGCGGTAAAAATATGTCTACCAATTTCTGGTCGCTTCTCCTCATGTAAAACGGCTTCTGGTCGATCGGAAAGTTGGTGACGAAGACGGGCGAGCCGAAATGGGCGGCCAAGAACATCTCATTGGCTTTCGAGAGTCCCCGGCCGTCGATGTTCTCTCCATGTTTCTAAAAAAATTTCATCATAATGATAAATTAGATACCGCCAGAATGGCCAGCGCCTCGTCGTACGTGATCCGCGGAAATCGAGCAAGCCCGGGCTGAAGCCGCTTCATTGGCTGAACGCAGAGAATGTGATGGCGATCGTTAAATACCTCCGATACTTCCTTGGCAAATGACCGTGCCAATTCGACGTCACCTTTCAGCGCGGCGAACCCCTTGAGGATGAACAACATGTACTTCTCGACAACATCACAAATCTGAACATGATTTTCAGCGCTTCATTCGGAAAAGAAAAGGCAATAAAAATAGCGTACCTCCGTCAGGGTTTCACAAAACGCCACCTCGGCTTCTAGCATCCGAAATTCGGCGAGGTGGGTGCGGCTGTGAGGCTGGATGTCGGCCCGGAACGCGCTGCCGATCGTGTAGACCCGCGGAATTCCACTGAAAGCAAGGAGTAACGAAAACCAGATATCAACCCTCACCTGGTCATCGCTTCCAGGTGCATTTGGCTTGACACCGACAAAAACATCTTCTTGTTGACGCCAAAGTAGTCGGGCTTTTCCGCGTGCACCGTAAACGTTTCGCCAGCCCCCTCGCAATCGTTGCTCGTCAGCACCGGCGTGTCGATATGCACGTAGTCGTTTTCCTACAAAAGATAATGATGAAGCTCGCCATTTTCACCTCGAAAAACGCATGCGTCAACATTGTCAGTCTAGAGCGGAGTCGCATTATGGCGGCGAAGCCCGGATGTCTGGCCCTCAAATGCACCGCTTGGCGTATCGCATCCGCAGATTTTTGCTCGTAGTCAGGCTAAACACAACAAAAACAGTGAGAAACTTGCTGCCCAAAACGATAAAAAGACAAACCTACATTCTCATCAGTGGCACAAATTCTGAGCTGCTCGGCGTGCAATTCCATGTCTTGCTCGGCACCGCGACTCTTGGCCCAGTTTCCGCTGACCGCAATCGCCGCACCAACTGGGACGTTCTTGTACACGCTCTTCGGCACGACTATCTAAATCACGATGCAAAGTAAGGCAACCTTCATCCTAAACTGGCTAAAACAAACACACTTGGACGTTCCGCGTCGAAGCCCCGTCATGTACTCGCACGAATGACATCTTGGAAAACTTCGACGAGCGAACGACCCAGCCCTAAACTTTTGTTTAGGTATATAAAAGCCTGATACGTGAATTTCTGCATGGCCGCATTCTTGTTGTTGCTCGACGACTTTGCTGAGGGTGGAACACGCCGGCGCGAAAGACCTTGCGCAGCTCCCTGGCAGCAATAGCCGCAACATTCTAGAAATGGTAAATAATCACGTTAGCACGTGGTTTTCAAAGAAAGCGGAGGGCCTTCAACAAATCAGCATTTACAATGCAGCCCGTCCACAAAAACGTCGTAATGGCGAGGGCACGCGCAAGAAGAGAGGACACCGACGCATAGACAACACCCATAGCTCGCTGCAAACCGCCAGCCGGCAACAACGACGAGAGAACGAAGCAGCTCCCAGAACCAATTGTTGTAGACGCCATTCGCAAATCGAAAGCGAATCCGAATCGTGGCCAACATTCATACTGGAGCAACTCTTCGTGGAAATCGCAAGCTTTGTATGTGCTCCAAGTAAAGCATTTATTAGCAATCATCAGATTTAATCAATTTATCGAAAGGAAATAACAAAAACAAAGCGTAAGGCAACTTATTTCAACTCCTTGACGCTGATGCCCGGGGGTAGCGACTGCTTCAGCTTCTCGGCCTTCACCTTGTCCTTGATGACGAGCGTGTAGAGGAACCGGCTGCATCGCACTTTGAACTTGACGTTGTCCGCGTTCTTCTTTATCTTGACCGACTTGGCGTCCTTGCTTCTCGCCTTCAGGAGGAAGTCCTTGATCTCGTGGATTTGTCGCGGCATGGCCTCCGGGATACCCTGGAAATAAAAATGTAATGATGAATTGAAAATGGGAACGTAAAAGTGCAACAATTATAAAAAAAAGGCAAGACTAGAAAAACCGACGGGTGCTGAAATCGTGAAGAAAAACGAAATGAAAAAATCTCGGGCCAGGTCGACCCGATTCCACGACGCACCGCTTACGGATTGTTGCCGCGCGGAATCCACTTACGCCCGGTAAATCATTAACTTTGAGGGTTTAGAAGTAAAAATACTTAATTTTCATTAGATTTTCAGTATATTTAATGCTGAAATCCGATTTTGAACAAAAAGAGAATGAAAATCAAGGAAGGGACCTCACCACGGCTGCGTCGACGTCTAAGGGGGATAGTTTCGAGCTGTAAAAGAGGGAAAATGCCTTTTTTAGAATTACAACTGCTTAAAAAGCAAAGAAGCAAGATTTATTGAAAAGACAATTCCTTATTAAAGCGTAAAATTAAAACTAGGGCAGGCAGACGTTACGTCAAAAATGTTTCCCCAAAAATAGGATGTATATTTTTGCGTATCCGGCGGCCCACCTGGTGTCGTGTTTGCGCACCGCCTCCGGTTTCTCGCCTTTTTGAATTTGTAGAGGGAAAGAGGAAGCAGAAAAAGAAGAAAAAGTCGAAGAAGAGGGCCGTTGAATTCCGGGGTGGGGGCAGGAGGCTCCCATTCTTTGCCCACCACTTCTGCACGCCCACCGATTTGGTCGCCGGATGACTTTGGGCGGGATTTCGATAAAAGGTAAGGATGGATATTAAGAAAGGGTTTAGGCTATGGTTTCGGCTTAGGCTAAGGCTTAGGGTTAGGGTTAGGCTTAGGTTTAGGCTTATGCTGAGGCTTAGGCTTAGGATTAGGTTTAGGCTTAGGCTTACTAGGCTTACGTTTAAGCTTAGGCGTAGGCTTGAGCCTGGGCTTAGGCTTGTTAGTCTTATGATTAGGTTAGGCTAAAGCTTAGGCGTAGTCGTAGGCTTAGACTTGGCTTAGACTTGGCTTAGTCTTAGGATTAGGTTTAAGCTTAGGCTTACTAGGCTTAGGTTTACGCTTGGCTTGGCTTGGCTTAAGCATGATGCAAACACCATTTCGAAATCCACTCCACCTTTTGCCCCCAGCCATATCTTTCGCTTAATTTTGCCAAAAGCGAGGGTGGGCAGGAGGGGCGATGGGAGAGCCGGGGCGTCGGGCGAAGGTGCAACCGGTTCCTCGCCGTCGACCGTTGCTTTCCGTCGCTAACTCTGGCTCTCTCTCTCTCTCTCTCTCTCTCTCTCTCTCTCTCTCTCTCTCCCACCTTCTATCCGATGTTTGCACGCGCCCGGCCAGAGCAGCGCCCCTTACTACCCCCTCGGGAAGTCGGCCGGATAGGGTGGTGTTTTGGGCATTACTCGAACACCTTTGGTCGGGTTTCCTAAAGAATCTCTGCTAGCTGACCATCGGATTTTGATTGGCTGTCCTCCTAAAGCTTTTTTGAGCTTGCCCGTTCCTAACGAATCTCTGCTAGCATGCTTTTTCTAAGAACCTCTTCTTGCCTACCCTTTCCCAAAGAAACTCCGCTAGCCTGCCCGATGCGTTATGTAATTTGGCCGGTGCCGGAGCCCTCCAACAACGAAATGGCCTTGACACGGGCTGTGTGTCGGGAGGACCGCTCTCTCTCGCCCCCTCGACAACACGTACCCATTTTGTTCGATTTGTTCTAGCGGCGCGTGTAAATTGGAAACAACGGAAATTTTCACCTATCCGAGCCAAAAGTCGGTTTTTGAAGGGCAGGCTAGCAGAGATTCTTCCGGAAGGGGCAGGCTAGCAGAGGTTCTTTTGGAGCGAGCCGGAGCGCGGTTTTTTTCGTTTTTTTTTTCCAACCGCCTCACCTAAACCGGTCTTTAGTTGACCGTGATGAGTCATTCCGCTTGCCGTTATTTTGCTACAATATTCGAGTGGTCTCTCTCTCTCTCTCTCTCTCTCTCTCTCTCTCTCTCTCTCTCTCTCTCTCTCACTTCTCCCATCGCCATCATCAAAATCCTATTGTGACGTCCCGGCGCCTTTGGCTAGTAGTGACGCTCCGGGGGGTGGGACGTCAGGATTTTTATGGCGTAACTGGTTCGGGTTGGCCGAGTTGCGAGTCGCCAAATTGTTTCGGACAACGTCGAGGTCCTCATTTTTCCTGAATGATCTCTGATAGCCTGTTTTTCCTAAAGAATCTCCGCTAGCCTACCCATTTCAGACCATGTCAAACGAGGGGAATTTCCGGTCACCCGGAAATTTCTTCTCGTCGCTGATCTCCGAGATCACTTCCTCCACCTCCACCTCAAACGACCATCCGATGTCCAGGTGGGTGAGAGAGCGAAGAAATCTAGAGATCATAGAGATTTTTCCTAAAGAACCTCCGCTAGCCTGCCCCCACTTTCAGCGCGACGCCTTCGTACGCGCCGATGGACATCGAGCAGAAGATTTCCATCACCCTCCAGCATGGCAACCACCGCGAGCTGGTGGTGATCGAAAGGAGCGAGCAGGCGCATGTAGGTTGAATTTTCTGGGTTTAAAGAACCATTGAAGGCAAAATGGAGCCCCGTAGCTTCGATTTTTGGCCCGATTTCAACCCCAGCTACAGTACCCCCCTTCTAAATCCAAAAAGGGTCTGGAGGCACAGCTATTTCGTCCCAACCGGGTCCCGCAACGGCTAAACGGGATAGGTTGGATGCTTGCCAGGGGTCTAAGGCTATGGATTTGCCTTGCCTGGCCCTTTAAGGTGTTCAGCTACGCTTTACAGGTCTACTACGGCTTGATGGAGCGGGCAAGGAATCTGGCAGCAAAGGGTGATTCTAAGGTACGTTTTTAATGGATCTGAGCTCGCTCTCTGTACATTCTTTCTTTCCCTGCCTCTCTCTCTCTCTCTCTCTCTCTCTCTCTCTCTCTGGTCTCTAAAAACTCTCTCAGGGTGAGGTCCACCTCTTCCGACACGACTACCTCTCACCCCAAATTCTCCACCCCTTGACCTGCATAACACAGCTGGTAAGGTTTTATAAAAGGCTTTCAGGGTGTGGTAAACGCAGCTTTTTCATGCGTGTAACTTCCGAGCCCCTTTAAAAAACTATTTGGACTTTTAAGGGCAACGGAAGCGTCGTCGAGGTGATAGTTGTCGATCGGAACGAGGTGCCGACAAGGCCGCACATTGTTGAGGTGAGGGCAAGCTAGCAGGGATGCTTTAGGAAAGCGCAGGCCAGCAGGGATTCTTCAGGAACTTTTTTTCAGGTCAACACCTACCTAACGCCCACCTTCTGCGACTACTGTGGCGAAATCCTCGTCGGTCTCGTCAAGCAGGGCCTCCAGTGCCAGCGCTGCAGGTGGGGAACAAACGCTTCCCAGTCCCTTAAAACCAAGAACCCG
This sequence comes from Mesorhabditis spiculigera, assembly GCA_958295435.1. Classification (NCBI taxonomy): domain Eukaryota; kingdom Metazoa; phylum Nematoda; class Chromadorea; order Rhabditida; family Rhabditidae; genus Mesorhabditis; species Mesorhabditis spiculigera. Next base: position 111,646 of record CATQJA010002567.1, read on the forward strand.
GCCGCCCAGCCGCCCGGCCGAGCCCCGGCCAATTTCCAAAACCCGGCCCCCTACGAGCCGCATTAATGACTGCTTCCGGAAACCCGGCTTCCCGGCCCAGCCGGCATTTAGTTGCGGCCCGGCCAAGCCGGTTCGGCCGAGCCGGGAAACCGGAAGTTGTTCATTTACGTGAGAATCCGTGAATCCTATGCAAAATTGTGAATGAAAATGACCAAATTTCTATGGTGGAGTGATTTTTCTCTTGCCATAAAGCTAATTATTGATTGAATCCGCAATTTGGTACCGGAAAGCGAAAATCACATTTGTCCGGCTTTCCGGCTTTTCAAAAGCCGGCGGCCGGGGCTCCGGCTTTTAAACATAAAAGCCGGGCCGGACCGAAGCCCGGCGCCGTGGGTCGGCCGCATGCTAATTTTTCCGGCCGAGAAAAGCCGGCGGCCCGGCCGTTTGCCATGTCTGCTTAAAACCAAAAATGACTGAGTTTTAGATGCAACTTCCACAAAAAGTGCGCGTTCGCGTCGCGGAACAATTGTGCGCGAAATACGTCGGTGGCGGGCCCGCCACCAGTGATGCAGCAGCAAGCCTACGCCACGCAACAAATGCCACAGTATCCGCAGACGCCGATGGGTGAGGGAGAGAGAGGGAGAGAGAGAGAAAGAGAGCGAGAGAAGGAGTGAGAGAGACGGAGAGATAGATTCCTCAAGGATCCCGGCTAGCCTGCTCGTTTCAGATGATTCGCCCTCGGCTATGGTGGCCTCTCCGTACGCCCTGCCCCACACGCTTGCCGTCCACAACTACAAGACGCTGACGGTCTGCAAGGTGAGCGGTTCCCCAAAGAAGCCCAGCTAGCCTGCTCTTTCCTAAAAATCTCTGCTAGCCTGCCCTTTCCTAAAGAATTCCTGCTAGCCTGCGCTTCCTAAAGAACCTCTGCTTGCCTGCCCTGAAAAACAAATTTTCTAGGTATGCGACAAGATGCTGTTCGGCATCATGAAGCAGGGCCTGCGCTGCCGGGACTGCAAGGTGAACGTGCACAAGAAGTGCGCCGCGCTGCTCCCCCAGAATTGCCATATCGCCGACGGGTCCATCACAGCGTTTGAGCAACTCTCAGTGGTAGGTCTCTCTCTCCCTCCCTCTCTCTCTCTCTCTCTCTCTCTCGCACCAATGAAACACTCTCATTACCCCCGACTCCCGCCGGCTAATCTCGGCCAAATGCCGACATTATCGTGCGCCCTTTTCGGGGCTCCTCGGGAAGCGCCGCGTTTCGATGGTGGTATTATTGAAGCCGGGAGAACCGGTTTCGGCTTTTCCGACCCGACCCACCCCATATGCAAATTAGGACCAAAACGGACCGCTGGGGGCTCAGATTTTCGTTTTTCGGCCCTTCGTTTAGGAGAAGACTACGGTTTTCCTACGGTTTTGACAAAATGGTCTTTGCTAGCTTGCCAAGGATTTGGACCTACAATTTCTACGCAAATCGCCTGATTTTGAGCACAAATTTGTCTTATCTGCTATCCTTCCTATTCTCACTCATGCTCTAACTCTCTCTATCCCTCTCTCTCTCTCTCTCTCTCTCTCTCTCTCTTCCTCCCTCTATGTTTCAACTTTTAGAGCGAGCAACCGTCCGTCTCCCCGCAGGACGAGCCGTCCGAGGCGAACACCTCGATCGACTCGGATCTGATCCCGCTCAGCCGGATACCAGGTTTGGCCACAATGCATTTTTCGGATTTACAAAGGGGGTACTACTGTAGCTGCGGTTGGCATTGGGCCAAAAATGAAAGGGGCGTGGCTAGATTTTACCTTCAAGGGTCCTTTAAAGCTACCAGGAAACGGTATTACTTGCAAAATTTCCAGGCCAGGCGGCCGCCCGGCACGCCAACAAGCAGGCCCATGAGGGCTGGATGATCCACTTTTTGCTCAACGAACCGCAGAGGTGGGTAGAGAAACACGAGAGAGAGAGAGAGAGAGAGAGAGAGAGAGAGAGAGAGAGTGAGCGAGAGAGAAAGATATTTTCAGGAGATTACGCCACTACTGGATGCTGTCGAACAACGTGCTGTCGCTGTACAACGAGTACTCGGAGGGGGTCGGGGTCAACCCGACGAGGTGCTACCGGCAGATACCGCTCTCGGAGATACTGGCCATTACTCCGTACAACGGCGATCCGGTGGACCCGAGGTTGGCACGCTCTGCAGAGATTCTTTAGGAAAGGGCAGGCTAGCAGAGAGTCTTAAGGAAAGCGTAAACTAGCAGAGACCCTTTGCGGTCATTTTGATACCTCGCTAATCCCTGTAGCAATAAAACGCCCAAATCCCAAATTTTCCAGATTTCCGCCGCACGTCTTCGAGATGCGCACGACGTCGAACGCCGTCTACTGCGTGGGCGAGAACCTCGACTCGTACGGCGGACCCCCGACAAAATTGCCGCGAGGGCAGGCAGCGAGGTAGGCTGGGCAGGCTAGCAGAGATTCTTTCGGAACTGGCAGGCTAGCAGAGAATCTTGATGACCACCCCAACTTCCAGGTCGAGCTCCTCGGGCCAAGTGTGGCTTGGCGTCCTGGCCCGCGCCCTTCAGCCCCCACCTTCTCGTAGCGACCCAGCAAACGCCGAGCCGGCTCTGCAATTTACGGAATTGTACCAGGTAGGGTGGAAGTCTAAGCCAAAGCCTAAGCCAAAGCCTAAGCCAAAGCCTAAGCCTAAGCCAAAGCCTAAGCCAAAGCCTAAGCCAAAGCCTAAGCCAAAGCCTAAGCCTAAGCCAAATCCTAAGCCAAAGCCTAAGCCTAAGCCAAAGCCTAAGCCTACACCTTCTCTAGGTGCTGTCGGAGAAGACGCTTGGGGCCGGCCAATTCGGGACCGTCTACACCGGAGTGCATCGCCAGAGCGGCAGGGAGGTGGCCGTCAAGGTGAGAGAAAGAGAGAGAGAGAGGGGGGAGAGAGAGTGAGAGAGAAATACTCACATTTCCAGGTCATCTCGAAGGAGCGCTTCTCGAAGAAGCCGAACAACGGCGCCGACACGCTGCGCTCCGAGGTGGCCATTTTGCAGACGATCTCCCATCAAGGCATCGTGCGCCTGGAATCGATGTTCGAGACGAAAGACAAGATCTTCGTCGTGATGGAGAAGATGAACGGCGACATGTTGGAGATGATCTTGTCGCAGGTGACTAGCAGTGATTTTTTAAGAAAGGGGAGGCTAGCAGTGATACTCTAAGAAAGGCAAGCTAGCAGAAATTCTTTAGGAAAGACATTTTTATCCAAAAAATTCCATTTCAGGCCTCTGGACGACTCGACGAGCGTGTGACGCGCTTCCTCATCCTCCAGATCATGTCCGCCTTACGGTATCTCCACAATAAGGTGCGTCTCAGCGACCAACGTCGTCTAGCCGTTCACTCTTTAGGGCATCGCCCACTGCGACCTGAAGCCGGAAAACGTGCTCCTCTCCGAGCTCTCGTCCAACTTCCCGCAGACGAAACTCTGCGATTTTGGATACGCGAGGTAGGTGACGAGAGAGCAGGCTAGCAGAGGCCATTTCGGAACCAGAATCAAACGCGTTGTTTTCAGATTCATTGGAGAAAGCCAATTCCGGAAGACGATCGTTGGAACACCTGCTTATTTGCCACCGGAAGTGTTGCAGAAGAGAGGTGAGATATGGGCAGGCTAGGAGGGATTCTTGTGGATAGGGCAAGCTAGAAGAGGTTCCTTAGGAAAGGCGGACTAACAGTGATTCTTAAAGAAAGCTTTAAGGCTACAACAAATCGCTCGATATGTGGTCGGTCGGCGTGATCATCTACGTGACGCTGTCCGGGACGTTCCCTTTCAACGATGGCGAGGAGGTTGGCAGTCTCTCTCACACTTTCTTTCTTTCTCTCTCTCTCTCTCTCTCTCTCTCTCTCTCTCTCTTTCTCTCTCTCTCTCGCTATCTCTCTCAATCTCGCCCTCTCTCTTTACCGCTCTCTTTCGCGCTCTCTCTTGCTCTCACTGGCTCTCTCTCGCTCGCTCGCTCTCTCTCGCTCGCTCGCTCTCTCTCTCTCGCTCTCGCTCTATCTCGATCTATCTCTATCCCCTAATTTCAGATCAGCGACCAAATCCAAAACGCCGCCTTCATGTTCCCCCAAGATCCCTGGGCCCAGGTCTCGCGTGAAGCCGTTGACCTCATTCAGCGCCTACTTCGAGTTAACGTCAGTTTTTCCCAAAGAATCTCTGCCAGCCTGCCTTCCCAGAGAACCCCTGCAATTTCTCCAATTCCAGATTGAGGAACGGCTCCACATCGAGGAATGCCTGGCACACCAATGGCTCCAGTCCGGCGAGCTGTTCAGCGACTTGCGCGCGCTCGAGTTGAGGCTGGGCGGGGAGAGGTGAGAGAGGCATCCGAGCAGAGATTCTTGAGGAAAGGGCATGCTAGCAGAGATCACGACGGATTTAGGTACCTAACCAATGGCCAAGACGACGCCCACTACGCCCAGCTACTGCTACAGCAGCAGAGGAACGCCATCGCCCAGCAGCCGTCCTTGCTGGATTTGTAGTTTGTGGTCTCGGCAGGCTTAGGCTTAGATTTGCTTAGGCTTGAGCTTAGGCTTGGGCCTAGGCTTAGGCTTCGCTTGCTTAAGTCTAGGCTTAAGCTTATACTTAGGCTTAGACTTAAGCTTACACTTAGGCTTAGGCTTAGGTTGGGCTTAGGCTTAGGCTTCTGACCTATACATATTCCCTATCCAATATTTTCCTGGTCTCATCGTGGAATTTTGCGTCCAGTTTTAATTCAATTTACATTATCTCTCTCTGTCTCTCTCTCTCTCTCTCTCTCTCTCTCTCTCGTCTCTCTCGTCTCTCTCATTTTAATAGCATAATTGGTTAAAATGAACGCTTACACTCGAATTCAGGTGTTTCTTAGAATACAAATTAGCAAAACCTACCGTAACCCCCGGTTTCTACAGTCAGGATTTGAGACAGGCTCAGCAAATAACGATATTTTTGTACTTGTCAGCTTTGTGTGATTTTTTGTGATTTTGAGATTCCGTTATTGTGAAGTGTACACCCATTGCAATTAGCTGTGATATCATAGAGGATAAATGAATGTTTTATCTGCACACAATGGAGTGATAACTGCATGGCATGCTAGCAGCGATTGTTGAGGAATTTAAGGTCTGAAAAATGGAGCCTTAAAATGTTTTGAAATTGAAAAGCGATTCTTAAGGAAAGAGTATGCTAGCAAAGATTCTTAGGGAAGGCAGGCTAGCAGAGATTATTTAGGAAAAGGCAGGCTAGCAGAGATTCTTTAGGATTCCTTTCCTGCCGATTTTTTAAGCCTCGGAACCCGCAATCCCTTCCAACCAGGCCCGCGACTTCTAAAAGACACCCCCGGCGGCCCAGTTCTTCTCTGCGCCCCCCCTCCCCTCACTCTCTCTCTCTCCCCTCTGACAGCCACTTCCCGTTGGCCGAATTCGGCGAAAGAGCGAGAGAGTGGGGCAGAGAAACAGAGCTGTTTTGGGGGCGTATTTCACTAGGGCGTGCGGCAGGTTCCGGGAGAAGGAGCCCTCCGGGATGACGTGCCTCCGAAGCGTATTCTGCGGCCCGCTGCCCCGTCTAAATACCACATTTGTCGATATATTACGGGGGCCCCTACGGGGTTGTGCCCTTGGGCTAGGAATTTTCTAAAGAATCGCTGCTAGCTTGCCTTTCCTAAAGAATCTCTGCTAGCTTGCTTTTCGTCAAGCATCTCTGCTACCCTGCCTTCCTGTTTTTTTTCGGCCAATATTCCATTCCTTAAGAGTCCCTGCTAGTACGCTTTTTCCTAAAAAATCTCTGCTAGATGGCTCTAGCTAAAAGATATCTTTCAACTTGCCCTTTCCTCAAGGATCTCAGCTAGCCTCCTCTGCTCAATTTTCGAGTTTATAACCCAATTTTCGCGAGATAAATCCGCCCTAATTTTCTCTGCTAGCCTGTCCTCCCACCTTAAAGATGATTTTTTTTGAGAAAGTTTATTAAAGAATCCCTGCTAGCTTACCCTAGGCACCATCGCAATTTCCGAAAGAAACTCTGCGATCCCATTTTCTAGATTCCTAACACTTTTCGAAAATTCCTCAAATGACCTCTGCTAGCCTACCGCTTCTAAAGGGACGTTGAAGGCAAATCCGTAGTCCCTAGGCTCTTGGCAAAAAGCCAACCGACGCCTTCTAGCCGTTGCGTGGCCCGTATGGGACGAAACAGCTGTCGCGTGGAATTTTTTGGATTTACAAGCGTGGGTACTGTAGCTGGGGATGACTTCGGCTTAGGCTTAGGCTTAGGCTTAGGCCGAGGGGTAGGGCCAAAGCTAAAAGGGACAAGGCTGGATTTGCCTTCAACGGCCCTTTAAACCCGTGTCCAGAACCTGGTTCCTCCAGGCTTGCCGACCCGCAGAATCAGGTTCTCCCCGCCTCATTCTCCTCCCCGGCACCTTCTAGCCCAATATTCCAGTCTATTGCTACATCGCCCAGCTGCCCTCTATACTACACTTGTTTGTTGGGTGTTGTATATCGGAAAGGCGGGCTGCGGAATCGATTTTCTTTTAGCATCTCCATTTTCGGGGGGATTTCACTTTTGACCGCCGCCGAGTTTGGCAAACAACAAGCGGCTGCACACATGTCACGTTTGATGAAAAACGTCATTAGTGTTGCTGTGTCTCCTGAAGATTCCCTGCTAGCTTGCCTTTGCTCAAATAATCTCTGCTAGCTGTGCTTCCTAAAGAATCTCTTCTAACCTGTCATTTCCTAAAGAAGATCTGCAAGCCTGCCCTTTCCTCAAGGATCTCTGCCAGCCTGCTTTTCCCTGAAAATCTTTGCTAGCTTACCTTTTCCTTAAAGAGATAGGGGCGGCATAAGTCAATCGATTACGCGTGGGAAAGAAAATGTCTCTGCGCCTCTCCTCTGGGAGCCCTCTCTCGCGCGAGATCGCCGCGGGACCTGTTGAACCCCCCCATCCCCAAGGGGGGTTCAACAGATGCCGTCCTCATCTCTTTAAGAATATCTGCTAGCATGCCCTTTCCTAAAGAATCTCTGCTAGCCTGCCCTTTCCTAAAGAATCTCTGCTAGTTTCTCTTTTACTTCCTAAAGAATCTCTGCTAGCTTGCCCTGTCTTAAATAATCCCTGCCCGATTGCCCTTCCACGTACTCTGTAATCCGACCCCCCAAAAACGCCCTCAAAATTCCGGAATTAACCGGAACCTCGCGAACCCCGCTTTTTGACACCCTCCAATCGCATTTTCCGAATTTCTGGCCCGGCAAACAGAAAGATAACAGCCTCTGCACCTTCTCTTCCCCCCGCCCCACCTCGCTCACAAAATAAACTTGACCCATTTTACGACCCGGTGACGCTGGCGCGGCCGCTAATTTTTGGTGAATTTTGGCTTTTTGGCTTTTTACAGTAGCTGGCTTTTTGGCTACAGTACCCCTTCTCGTTAATCCAAAAATTACCTCGCGGCACAGCTCTCTCCCCCGGACGGCTGAAGAGATCGGTTGGCTGATTGCCAGCGTTCTAGGGCTACAGTTTTGCCTTGAATGGCGTTTAGCGCCCGCACTCCTGTACTCGTTCGTCTTGTCGATCCTCTACCAGCATCGTATTCCCGTCGGTTTGTGCGATGAGGTCCCTTCTAAAGATCCCTGCTAGGCTGACAGCTCTCCCTCACTATCGCTCTCGCTCTCTCTCACCCTCTCTCTCTCTCGCTGCGTATTTTTGATGACGTAATCGGTTAAGGTTTTTTAAACCATAAAACCAGGTGTTTTCGGAATGCAAACAAAAGCTCTCTCTCTCTCTCTCGCTCTCTCTCTCTCCCTCTCTCACTCTCTCTCTCCATCTCTCTACTTGTGAAGTACGAATCCTTAATAAGCTTTCGCTTTTCAATATAACTCTATTTTTCACGTTTTTTTGGGGGCAAAAACGGTTGGCGGTCACGATTTCGAAAATCACCATTTCGAAAATCACCATTTCGAAAATCACGATTTCGAAAAATCACGATTTCGAAAGACACCATTTCGAAAATCACCATTTCGAAAATTACCATTTCGAAAATCACCATTTCGAAAATCACCATTTCGAAAATTACCATTTGGGAAACAGGATTTAGCAATAGACCATTTCCCAGTCGCAGAAAAAATTGATTTTCGTTGGCTGGTTTGAGGTTCGGGGGTCTATTTTTCCACTGGAGATATGATTAGTTTCATTATAGACACCACCAAAACAATTTCTATTACATCACTAGTCATATCCGAGAAAAACCGTAGTTTTTTGACACTGCAATTTTTATGCCTGTTTGAAACCGGGTCTTTTCGAACTGGGGATTTTTTCGAAATGGTGTTTTTCGAAATGGTGTTTTTCGAAATCGTGACTCTTCGAAATGGTGATTTTCGAAATGGCGTCTTTTCGAAATGGTGTCTTTTCGAAATGGTGACTTTCGAAATGGTGTCTTTCGAAATGGTGATTTTTCGTAATGGTGATTTTCGAAATGGTGATTTTCGAAATGGTGACTTTCGAAATCGTGACAGGGAATCGCAAAAACGGCACATCCGGTTCCCACGCATATCACCTTGAAGCCGGCCGCCCCTGAGCGGGCCGCCTTTTCGAATAATTCCATTTTTAAGGCCGTTTGAAGGGCTTTATGTGTCAGCGCGTCGTACAAGACATTGATCGGGTTTTCTCAGTTTCTCTCTCTCTCTCTCTCTCTCAAAATATGATCCCACTTTCAGCCACCCTCCACAATATGGGCGGCCGACGATGGCGGCCAACCGGCTGGTTCCGAATATTTTCCCTAATTTGCCTAATTTCTACCGTATTTTCCGCCTCTGTACCCCGAAAAACGGCCAACATCCGCAAGTCGACGATCCAGATGATTGGCTACTCGCCGACGAAGGTGGGTAACGAAAAATTTTCCTAAAGAAACTCTGCTATATTGCCTTGGTCTAACCTGGCAGGCTGGCAGAGATTCTTTAGGAAAGGGCAGGCTAGCAGAGAACATTTGACCATTTTCCAGACCGACGACTACGTGGCCGTCCAAATGCCGGCCGACCCCGGGTACATCGTCGGCTTTGAACCCCTCGCCCACGCCGACCGTGTCCACCACATGCTCCTCTACGGCTGCGAGGAGGCGTACAGCGAGCAGCAGTTCTGGAAGGGCATGGCCACCTGTGGCAACGGCGCTTCGCACATTTTGTATGCCTGGGCGAGGAATGGTGGGTTTTTTGGGGTCTTTTAAAGGGATTGGCAGGGCAAGAATCTAACCCAGCTCTCCGGGAGGTGGATTCTGGGCTTTAGGGTCCCTTTAAAAAATTCATTTTTCTTTGATTTAGCCCCGAATCTCAACCTGCCGCCGGGCGTGGCATTTGATATTGGGCACGAGAGCAGCACGATCAAGACGCTGGTGCTCCAGGTGGGTGAGAATTCCTAAAGGATCTCTGCTAGACACCTTTTTCCTAAAGAATCTCTGCTAGCCTTCCTTTCCTAAAGAATCTCTGCTAGCCTGCCCTTTCCTAAAGAATCTCTGCCAGCCTGCTCTTTCCAGGTCCACTACGCTCAGCCCTTCGAAGGAAACGTTCTCGACTACTCCGGTGTCACGCTCCATTTAAGTGACGAGACCCCGAGGTAGCTACTAAAGCCTGACCCAGCTACAGTACTCCTGCAGGTACCTCTCTGCCGTGATGCTCTTCGTTGCCGGGTATCCGATCCCGCCCAAGATGCCGCAATTCCAGAGCAACATGAGTTGCCCGTATGAGGGGGAGACCGAGCTTCATCCCTTTGCGTTTAGGTGGGATTTTCGGAGTTGCAGGTTCCTTTAAAGGGATTGGGAAGTGAAGTAGGGGGAGAGAGAGAGACAGGGAGAGAGAGAGAGAGATATCCACGTTTCAGGACTCATACCCACGCTATGGGCAAGCTCGTCTCCGGCTTTTTCAAGCATGGCAACGAGTGGACGAAGATCGGAAAGCGCAACCCGCAGTGGCCCCAAGTGAGTTGTACTTGTATGCTTAACCCTAAGCCAAGCCGAATCCTGAGTCTAAGCCTAAGCTCAAGCCGAAGCCCGATGCTAACCTAAGCCTAAGCCTAAGCGTAAGCCTAAACCCATGCGAAGCTCAAGCCGAAGACTAAGCCTAAGAAGCCCAGGGCTAAGCCTAAGCCTAAGCCTTGCCTAAGCTAAGCTTCTAGTCCTAGTCTAAGCTTAAGCCCAAGCCTAAGCCTAATGTAGCCCCAAACCTAAGTCCTAAGGCCAAGCCCAAGCCAAGCCTAAGACCCAGTTTAAGCCCAATAATAGGTCACAAAAAATCATTGATTTTTAGCTCTTCGAAAAAATCGACCACCCGCTGACGATCCGGAAGGGCGATGTGATGGCGGCGACGTGTCGTTTCGACTCGACCAAGATGAACGAGACGACGCCAATGGGGTTCGTTTTTAACGTCCAGGGCAGACAAGCAGAGATCCTTGCGGAATCAAATTCAACTCTGCAGAGATCATTTCTATTTTCCAGCCACATGGGCACGCAGGAGATGTGCAACTTTTACATGATGTTCTACTGGGACGCCGCCAAGACGAACCCGTTCCCCTATGGGGCCGTGTGTGGCGGGAACCAGGTTGCGTAAGTTTTTGGTCATTTTAAGGGTATGGCGACAGGCGGAAAGGTGGCCAATGCCAATCAAAGCTAACCTATGGATTCTTCAGGAACATCTTCAACGAGTACCCCAAGGACGGCTACGAGTTACTGCCGGCCCGGCCTGAACTGGAGCATACGGCGCATCAAAGCGGGGTAGGCAGGCTAGCAGAGATTCTTTAGGAAAGGCAGGCTAGCCGAGAGAATTTCCAAATTTCCAGCGCCCCTTCGGCATCATCGAGGAGGCCAAGATCCACAAAATCGGCTCCCATCAGCTCGGCCAGATCTCGGGCCTCGCCTTCGATCAGGACAAGAACCTCGTCGTCTTCCACCGAGGCTCCCGCGTCTGGGACCAGAGGTACGGTAGCCAGCGCACCACTTAGATTCCGTTTAGCACCTTCGACGCGACGAATCACCTGAACGACAAGGCGCCGATCGCCGCGCCGGTGCTGCTCGTGACGAGATTTGAGGGCGATACACCGATTCTCGTGAAGGCGCTTGGGGCTGGGCAGTGAGTTTTACATGGGTTTCCCCAAGGCTCTCTGCTAGCTTACGGTTTCCTGAAGAATCTCTGCTAGCCGGCAATTTTTAGGTTCCATCTCCCCCACGGCGTCTTCGTCGACATCGACGGGTACATGTACACCACGGACGTCGGCTGTCATACCGTAGCCAAGTGGAAGCTGAATGGAGGTGTGCTAAAATTTCGTTGGGAGCTGAAGGCTTGGGCTTAGGCTTAGGCTTAGGCTTAGGCTTAGCTTAGGCTTAGCTTAGGCTTAGCTTAGGCTTAGCTTAGGCTTAGCTTAGGCTTAGCTTAGGCTTAGCTTAGGCTTAGCTTAGGCTTAGCTTAGGCTTAGCTAGGCTTAGCTAGGCTTAGGCTTAGGCTTAGACCTAGGCTTAGGTTTAGGCATCTTCTTGGGCATCGGCTATGCATAGGCTTAGCTTTGGGCTTAGGCTTAGGTTTCGGCATAAGCTTAGGCTTAGGCTTAGGCTTAGGCTTAGGCTTAGGCTTAGGTTAGGCTTAGGCTTAGGCTAGGCTTAGGTTAGGCTTAGGCTTAGGCTTAGGCTTAGGCTTAGGCTTAGGTTAGGCTTAGGCTTAGGCTTAGGCTTAGGCTTAGGTTAGGCTTAGGCTTAGGCTTAGGCTTAGGCTTAGGCTTAGGCTTAGGCTTAGGCTTAGGTTAGGCTTAGGCTTAGGCTTAGGCTTAGGCTTAGGCTTAGGCTTAGGCTTAGGCTTAGGCTTAGGCTTAGGCTTAGGATTAGCTTAGGCTTACCTAAAGCTTCTATTTTCAGACAAGCTCGACCTGGTGTGGGAGTTCGGGGAGAAATTCGTGCCCGGCAGCGACCATGGTCATCTTTGCAAACCGACAGCTATCACGAGGGATGGTGATCGGTAGGTACCTAAAATGGCATTTTTGATTTCCAGTTTTTGAAAAAGGTATAATTTTGTTCAGCCTCTTCGTGTCCGATGGGTACTGTAATGCTCGAGTGGTCGAACTGACGTTGGACGGGAAATACAAGGTGGGAATTTCTGAAGCATCTCTGCTAGCCTGAATTTTCCTACAGAATCTCTGCTAGCCTGCCTTTTCTCAAGAATCTCTACTAGCCTGCCCCTTCCCAAAAGACCAAAATATGATGATTCAGGCTCAATTCGGCTCCCCCGGCCAGGGCGCCGGCCAATTTGCCCTGCCGCACGACATCGCGCTCAGCGACCGGAAAACGCTGCTGGTAGCTGACCGACAGAACGGACGGGTTCAAGTAGGCGGTTTAAAGGTCCATTGAAGGCCAATCCAAAGCCCCTAGACCCCTAGACAAAACGAAAGAGCTGAACGCCGAAGCAATTGTGTGGGGTTTATAAGACGGGGTACTGTAACTCGGGGATCGGCTTGGAGTCAAAAATCGAACAAGTCGGGCCAGATTTTGCCTTCAATGTCCCTTTAAACCCTATTTTCCAGGAGCTGAACACCGAGGGACTCCTGCAAACGATGACCGCCTCGTCGCTCTTCTCGAATATCTATTCCACGACCGCCCACGAGGATACGGTATTCATGCTGCCCGGCGAGACGAGCTACAACCAGTTTACGAAGGATGAGATCGAGATTAAGGTAAGCTAGCAGAGATTCTTTAGGAAAGCGGAGACTAGCAGAAATTCTTTATGAATGCGCAGACCAGCAGAAATCCTTGGCGAAACCAAAACCGATACCAAAAAACTTTCTTAGGTCTACGGCTCTCGCCTGGGCACTGGACTGCTTGAATTTGCGTTCGGCCCTAAAACTGAGGGCTTTGGAAGGCCACATGTGCTGAGGTAATTTTAAAGGGGCAGTGACAGGAGCTGCTGCTACTTCAGGGTCTCCCCCGACGGTAAGCACATCTTCATCGGCGACATCAGCGAGCAGGGAGCGACGTTGTGGAAGTTTAGGGTGGGTTTCCTCTCTCTCTCTCCCTCTCTCTCTCTCTCTCTCTCTCTCTCTCGCTAGCTTTTCCAAAGCAGATGTTTCCAGATTCAACACGACTCATCTACTGAGCCCCTGTCTTCCGGAAATGCCATCTACCAGCAAGCCTCTGCAGCGGCTGGAGCGGTAGGTCTCCGCAAGGATCTCTGCTAGCCTGCCCTTTCCTGAAGAAACTCTGCTAGCTTGCCCTTTTCAGATAAGCCGCAACGCCCCAATTTCGATCACATTTTTTCTGATCCTCGGCGTCATCGGGGCGGCCTACTACTACCTGAAGCGAGGGAAGCCTAGGGGACCCAGAAGCTTGCAAAGTGGCTTCGACCGGAAGGTGAGTTATAGAGAGTGAGAGAGAAAGAGAGAGAGAGAGAGAGAGAGGGAGAGAGAGAAAGCGACATAGAGAGAGAGCGCGCGAGAGAGACGGTTCAAAATACTAAATCCAATTTTTCAGGGCTTCAAACCTCTCAACCAGGAGGACACGCAGGCGTTCTTCGACAGCGACAGTGACAGCGATTAAAAAATTTTTATCCTCCTTTTAAAACCTTAATTTTGCATGACTTTTCCATTTTTAAAGAACCATTGAAGGCAAAAATAACCTCGAAAATTGATTTTTCGCCTCAAAGTTTTCGCTTGTTTTTTTGGCGTTTGCTGCTTTTCCACCACGGAAAAAATGCATGTACAGTAGCTAATTGTTGCCGAATAATAATTTGTAAAATTTCCGCTTAATATAATTTGTGCAACTTGTCATTTTTGAGAGAATTGACAATTTCCGTTTCCTCTGCAACACCAATTCGGCCATCTTTCGGGTCTTTCTGGGTAGCTGACCAGTGTTTACATATTTTTTCTTTGTCTCTCTCTCTCTTTCTCTCTTTCGCTCTCTCTCTCTCCCTCACTCTCTCTACCTACCCTACTACATGTAACTCCTAGTTTTCTTCCCGTATTCCCTCCTACTTGTCATTTTTGTGTTAATTTTGGTTGTGAAAAGTCGAAATCGATGTGATACCCTATACCCTCCACGCTGTCATAATCCAAATATAGTTGCTGGCAAAAGAATTGTGGTTGTGAGCTTCCACTAATAAAGTTGTGAGTTTTTTCATTGGATATCCCGGCCAATCAATGACTACAAACAACACATTCTAAATTAACGTACCAAACGGCATAAAGATCAGTTTTGCAATAATTTTTAGAAAGTTAAGTGAGCGAGAGAGAGAGAGAGAGAGAGAGAGAGAGAGAAAGAGAGTGTCGAAAGTTGTCAGCATTATGCTGCAACGTTCGATGGTTTGCTAAAAGGTGTACGTTACCGTAGCGCGGCGCCCCCTCCCCCGGAGAGGGGCGGAGCTGCTTTCGTATTTATCGACCAGACGAATTGACGGATTTTATTAGGGTTTACGACCAGGTCTGTGTAGGTATTGCGATAGCAAAGGCCCAGCTACCTTTTGCTTTATGCCCAGCACCTTTTGCCTAAAGCCCAGCGAGTGAGACCTACACTTTACCCTGTCCCCAATATACGTCGATGAGTGTATTTGTATTCTAATGGTTTATACTGCCGATAAACTTTGTGTTTTATCTTTTGTCTTCTATCCCGAAATGCACTGGATTCTATTACACGATTGTAGAAACTACCACTGAACATTGTATGACTTCTTGTCTAGCTTCTTGGTGTTCCTCTGCCATCTTCTTGGTTCGTGATCTATCGGATACAGGATAGTCCGAGCGGGGGCCCAAGGGGCACAGTCCTAAGTATTAGTGTGGCAACTCTAGCCTCCTCCATGATCTATTATAGTAGAGGATTTGGCGCAGAGAGACTATTACTTTCGACATGGTGCGTCTGGGATACAAATTCGGGTCTAGAATTCCAGTGCTAAACGGTCTAAATTTCGGCATATGTCCAGAACAAAAGCCCAGCATTGGTCTATTTCATTTTAGTTGTTAGCGCAAGCCAACGTCCAGCATACTGAGCCAAAGCTCTAAGGCTTCGACTCAAAGCCCAGCCATCAGATACCATTCCGCATCATCTGTAGATATGCAATGGAATTGGCTGATGCTTTTTCAGTGGAGAGAATCTCTTCAAGTTTTCTGCAGGTGTATGCCTGGTACGGTCTTTAGACTACCTGGAGGTTGAAATAAACCGCCTTCCCTGCAGAGATGCCTCAGCAAGGTCTGTAGACTGCTGGAGGAGGAAGATTTTTCTTTCTTTCAATTTGCGCTAACATACATGACTCGTTTCGTCAAGCCCAGCCGACTGCCTTCATCGTAGAGATACCGGATTTAGTCTGTAGATTATTCCGCAGGTTTTTCTGTAAAAAACCGCTTTATTCTTTACTTTGATGCCTGACAAGGTCTGTAGACTGTCATGGAATGAAGGTTGCTGCTTTTCAAACAGTACTTGAAGTAGAAAAATACTGTTTTCTTTTGTTTTCAATACAAGTATGCGCTGATCAGCATCGCCATACTACCCAAAAAGCCCCTACGGGCACGCGTTTTGTGTTTACTCTCGCTCGCCCCTTTGGCAAAACCCTACTGCGCGCCCCACGCTGCCCGCCCAGATACGGTCTTCCCACCCTAGTTTTTCGTCCTTTCGTCTTTTCGGTTTCCCATTTTTTCTGTAAATGCTTTCTACTTTTACCAAATTAACCTTTTCTTTCGTTAGTTAGTTTTAATACTCACTTATTTAGCCTTTTTACCTTTTTTGAGTGAAAAGTCCAGCAAGTTTTCCTTTTTTCTCGAAAGGAAAACTCTTTTTATGTCCAGCTGATGCCCAGAAAGTGGTTTTTAAAAGCCCAGCACGGTATTTCCGTTCTTTCTCTCATTTGGGAGCAAAGCCCAGCAAGTTTCTTCCTTCTTTCAAAAGGAAAACACCGCGCTGAAGAAGATTCCACAAGAAACCAAGGCAGAAGTCGACGATTACAACGCCCCAGACGGATGTATGGCCCGCAATGATGGTTCACCGCTCAAGCCTTGGAAATATTGAAGGAATGGACCGTGAATTACAAAGATTTTGACGAAAGCAAGGTAAAAAGCCCATCAAAACATTTGGTTTCAAATGTTTGTGGTCGAATACATTTCGCACCGCGGGGCTGATAATGTTTGTGGCGAATGCTATATTGTTTGCCCTCATTATCATGCTCAAGCCCAGCAGAAAAGTTTCGTTACGCTTGTGCGCGGATGCTATATTGTCTGCCCTCGTATCGATAACTTCTTCTCTACGTCCAGCCAAAAGGAAGCTTAATCATGAGTGTGCGCGGATGCTATATTGTCTGCCCCCGTGGTTAAATCCTTTTCTAATGCCCAGAAGGAAGTTTTATATTGGATGTGTGACGCCGTTTGTGCTCACCCCCACATATAAATGTATTACACTTCCACAAAGCCCAACACATTGAGAAGAATTTCTCAGTGCACGTCCAGCGTAAATCCTGATATACTTCCGCGTTGCTTTTGATTGTCCTTTGTGTGTCATTCGTTCAATCGCTGTGACTCGTGGGCGCTGAGCATCAAGCATTCTACTTTCAGGTAAACTGAAGTCGGAAATGGCTGATGTAAGCATCGCGACTGTTACGGCGTATTTGGACGGCTGGCCGGGGCTCAAGAGCAACGCCGAGAAGCTGTTTGCCACTGCGGACCGATTGGCTACCTTGCGCAATCGGGACCACAAGGCTTTGACAAACAGTCAGGTACAAGTCGTCCAGCAAATCAACCGTAGGGTGTGCGTCATGCGCCCCTTGGTTGCACGCCCAGTCGATCCCGCCCAACTCGTGTTACACGAGGCCTTTATGGCACGAGGCGGTGCTCTTTGTCTAGCAGAAATGCTAGACACTCGTTCTAAAATCATCGATGCTTATCGATTGATTACCGGTGGTGGCGATATGCCCGGTATCGGTCCCAACGGGGATCCGATCCCAGAACCGGACGAGAACGCCCAGAACAATGCCCAGAATGAAAATCATCTTGATTATAATCAGGATGATAATGTCCAGCACCTCGCGGGCCAAGAAGCTGAGGTTCAAACCGAAGCTGCTCAGCCTAAGGGGGACGCCCAGTTTCAGGTTGGTGTGTCGGTAGACACTCTGCAGAAGATGCTCGACGGGATGGCCAAGCAAGTGACCGAGAACCTCTCCGGTCAAGTGCAAAAGATAGTGGAGCAGCAGGCCGCGACGAGCATCAAGGTCGACTGCCTCTCTAATGCCCATCAGCACTTGCTCGAACGCATCAAGACGCTTGAGTCACACCAACCGACGTCCAGCCTCGATTTGAATATGCCACCTCCTCTTGGGTCATATTCGAATCCTATCAATGCCCAGCCGGTTACGCCAATGCGTAATGCCCAGCCTAGTACACCCGTGTACAATGCCCAGCGAGAACTTTTCCCACAACCGGGACTATTCTCCCCCGATTCCCCCGATTCCCGCACGGGATCGAAAGTGACCGATGAAGAGATTGACGCGCTCTTCAAATTGGCACGCCCAGCTATGTTCACCAGTCTAGATGGGCGCAATCTCTTCGAACAGCGGAATTCGGTGGAATCAAGGGACGCGAGAGCCAAATACCGAGGCCTCAACTTCGCTATCCATGACGTTAAGCTACCCAAGTTTAACGGCGAAATTTCCAAGTTTCGCAATCATTGGATGCGTTGGATCGAAAAAGCGAATCAGGTGTGTATCTCCGATGGAGAGAAGCTTGATTTGCTTCGGTTGAGCACTGAGGGCTTAGTGCGCGAAGCACTAAGCCTGTACGAAATGTCATCGCTAGGCTTACTCCAAGCCACGCGTTTCCTCTTTGAGGAATACTATGACAGTACCAACCGCCAAACACAGGCCATCCAGCAAATCATGACTCTGCCTCAGGTGGATGGTGATTTTAAGAACCTTGACGTGGTCTTCGCGACCCTACGCCCAGTTGCCGTGGAACTTGATGACCTTGAAGCAAGAGATGTTCGCCTTCGGGAACAGATTCTTTCGAAGTTTCCGAAAAGTGTCAGCTCTTCGTTTCACATCAAGTACCCGGATGCGTTGACTACGTCTACGCTTACAAATATGACCAGCACTCTCCACCACTGGGTTCAAGCCTGCGCCCGCCAACGCATGACCGAGCTGTCCCACTACCTCATCCAAGCTTCTACGACACGATGCCCCTTCTGCAGCGAGAAAGGACACCGCCCTGTTGACTGCACGAAGTTCAAGGGAAGCAGTGAGCAATTCCGCTTGGTCAAGGAACAATATCGGTGCCGTGTTTGCCTCGAGACGGATCATGAGACAGGTCGGTGCAGCTCAGAACCTTGTGACCGCTGCGGTGCCCCACATCACCTCCGGTTCCACAACTTGCACGAGCCAAAGGGCGTGAACTTTGATTCGAATGGCGAATCAAGGGGTCGTCATCACAGCTTGAGCAAGGACCGTGGGTTCCGTGATCGTAGCGGGTCCAGTGACCATTACGATCACCGCCGGAAGCACCGTAGCGATATCGCCCAGCATGGCAGTTCCGCCAAACGTCCAGATAGTTCTCACACAAGTCCAGCAAACAAGGCGGACGCGAAAGCGTCTTCTAAGCCGTACTACCACTAGTGCGGTTGCTTTGTTCATGACCAGTCTTTTCAAAAGTCCAGTTTTTTTCAGACGTCCAGATTTTTTCAAAGCCCAGTCTTTTCAAAAGTCCAGTTTTTCAGACGTCCAGGTTTTCTCAAAGCCCAGTTTTTTCCAAAAGTCCAGTTTTTCCGATGCCCAGGTATTTCAAAAGTCCAGTTTCCAAGATGCCCAGGCTTTCCAAAAGCCCAGTTTTCCTTACGCCCAGGTTTTTTCACCTAAGCCCAGAACGACGCCCATCAACTTGGTAAATGAAGCTTCGTGGAAAGTCATCTTTCCTGTTGCGGATACCCCTGCTGTTCAACTTCACAACCATGGCCACACCCACATGCTCACTATTACGTATCAAGCTGACAGCAAACCAATTTATCAGGTTGTATATCCTTTTGTGTGTACCTGTACCCTCATCCGTTGTTCTCCCCCCCACACCGTGTTGCACACGGTTTTCCACGTCCCCACTTGGTTGTAAGGTCTAACTCAAAACGCCTTTCAAAATTCATTCAAAAAATTTTCTTTTCGCTCGGGCCGGAAGGCCTTTCCACTACGCGTTCGCACCTAACTGCACCCCGAATTCGATGACTGCTTTCAAGTCCACTAGATCCATCCCGTCATGGCTGACGTTGCCATTGCGTCCGTCTCTGGGCCAGTGCGCTTACAGAAGTCCGCGGGCGGTCGCTGAGTCGAAGGGTTCGACTAATACCTTCCTCAGTTCAGTGGTGCCCCACTCAGTCGCTGAGTTGGGGCGGCAGTGTCGAAAGTTGTCAGCATTATGCTGCAACGTTCGATGGTTTGCTAAAAGGTGTACGTTACCGTAGCGCGGCGCCCCCTCCCCCGGAGAGGGGCGGAGCTGCTTTCGTATTTATCGACCAGACGAATTGACGGATTTTATTAGGGTTTACGACCAGGTCTGTGTAGGTATTGCGATAGCAAAGGCCCAGCTACCTTTTGCTTTATGCCCAGCACCTTTTGCCTAAAGCCCAGCGAGTGAGACCTACACTTTACCCTGTCCCCAATATACGTCGATGAGTGTATTTGTATTCTAATGGTTTATACTGCCGATAAACTTTGTGTTTTATCTTTTGTCTTCTATCCCGAAATGCACTGGATTCTATTACACGATTGTAGAAACTACCACTGAACATTGTATGACTTCTTGTCTAGCTTCTTGGTGTTCCTCTGCCATCTTCTTGGTTCGTGATCTATCGGATACAGGATAGTCCGAGCGGGGGCCCAAGGGGCACAGTCCTAAGTATTAGTGTGGCAACTCTAGCCTCCTCCATGATCTATTATAGTAGAGGATTTGGCGCAGAGAGACTATTACTTTCGACAGAGAGAGAGAAAGATAGAGGGAGAGAGCGAGAGAGAGCGAGAGAGAGCTAGAGAAAGATCGAGCGAGAGAGAGAGAGCGGGAGAAAGAGCGAGAGCGAGCGAGGGAGAGAGCTTGAGAGAGAGCGAGAACTTTCTAGAGTAGAATCTCCTCCCATGGCATGGTAGCGGTACCAAATTTTTACATGGTTCTTGAACATGTGGCGCCTCTTCTCTTCCGCTTTCTGTCTACTTTTTGACGCAGGGTTTTCCGGTAAGCTTATCGGGAAATTCAGGGGGTCCAGCAGCGGGCCGTGGGTCACAAGGTCTAGCCGAAACCTATTGTTTGCTTCGCCCTTCGCAAACCCTCGTGGATTTGTTATTTTTTACGCTTTTTCCTTGCGCAATTGAACGATTAATAATTTATCAAATTCTGTATCCCCCTGTGATGTCCCCTTTGAGAAAACACAAGATAGAAAACGAGCAGCGATCGTGTAGTAACGGCAGGCTAGCAGAGGTTTTTTGGGAAGGGGCATGGTGGCAGAGCTTCTTTAGGAAAAAGAGGCTGGCCGAGATTCTTTAGGATAGGGCAGGCTAGCAGAGAACTTTTGCGAATCCACCAATGTCGTCGGCATATCTGGATCGATCACAATTGTGGTAGGTGACTCACTGGCTGATCCGCTCGTTGGCGGCTTATCGGAATCGCGCACTCTCTGTGCCTCCACCTTTCTCTCCTCTCTCTCTCTTTCTCTCTCTCTCTCTCTCTCTCTCTCTCTCTCTCTCTCTCTCTCTCTATCTCTCGCTCTCTCTCTTTCTCACACAGCAATAACACAAAAACCAGAAGCGATTTTATTGGTGTGTAAGTCCACGGCAACCCCCTTGATGTTGTAGTGTAGGCCCGGGGAGTTTGGGCAGCGGTGTTTGCAGCTGTATTCGAAACTCTTATCTAGAATTCGAATTATAATTTGGGGCAGTAAACATGGGGCGGGGTTTGTAATGCATTTAAGACTACGGTAGCTGCGCTGTTGCGCTAACACTGGCCTCTACTTTGTGCTTACAAGATGGTTTTTTTGGCGTTACAGTTCATGGTTGAAGACCAAAACACAGCCATCCCCCCTTATCACAACTGATGATTCAGATGATCTAGAGGCTATGCGAAAGAACTCGAGGAACTTGAGTCTCCCTCTCTCCCTCTCTCTCTCTCACTCTCACTCTCTCTCTCTCTCTTCATCTCTCGCTCTCCCTCTCACTCATCACCCATTCAATCTTGCAACTATCTGGTTTAGGGGCCTGATGGCAATCCTCAGCAAATTGGCCCCAGTTCTGGACATCGAGGGGCGAGTGTCAAAGTACGTTCCCTGCTGGCATGGTCCCTTTAAGGGGCACATGCAAACATCCGCCCAGTATATTAGAACGGATGCGCCTAATGAGGCAGAAGAGAACGCTTAGGCTTAGGTTTTTAGGCTTAGGTTTAGACTTAGGTTAGGCTTAGGTTTAGACTTAGGTTAGGCTTAGGCTTAGTTTAAGGTTAGGCTTAGGTTTAGACTTAGGTTAGGCTTAGGCTTAGTTTAA
This sequence comes from Mesorhabditis spiculigera, assembly GCA_958295435.1. Taxonomy (NCBI): domain Eukaryota; kingdom Metazoa; phylum Nematoda; class Chromadorea; order Rhabditida; family Rhabditidae; genus Mesorhabditis; species Mesorhabditis spiculigera. The sequence goes on from CATQJA010002567.1 coordinate 133,130, forward strand.
GGTTAGGCTTAGGTTTAGACTTAGGTTAGGCTTAGGCTTAGGCTTAGGCGTAGATTAGGCTAAGGCTTAGGCTTCACCTAAGCCTCCACCTAGTAAGGCTCGAACGATAAAAGAGTAACCGAGCTTAATGGTCGTTATATGCTAGGTCGATATCACTTTTCAGGGTTAGCGTCATCCGTTGCGTGACTCCAGACGATTCCTGTGAACAGATCCACGTCAACGTGCGAAGCGCCGTCTCGGTCAGCCATTTGAAGCTGCGTGTACCGCTTTGTCGCACCCCGGAGATCACCAATCTCAACGGCAAGGTGAGCTTCGTCTATCACGCCCTAAACCTAAGCCTAGGCCCAAGTCAAAGCCTAAGCCTAAGCCTACGCTGACTATTTTGGGGGTTAATTGTAATTCACCAAAAATTTATGTATGAAAATTCTCTCTCTCTCTCTCTCTCTCTCTCTCTCTTTCTCTCTCTCACCTGCGATTCAGGTCGTCCGCGTCCGCGTCCACCTCTACCGTCACAAGGATCCAAACGCACTGTACGCTCCGGACATGTTCCCCGGCAAACCATTTTCGACGATACGATACGGCTGCTTGGACGAATGCCGGAATGCCCGGCATAACGCCGGGGAAAATGCGGATGGCTCACTGTAAGTGAAAGACATTCCAAAAGAATCTCTCTTAGCCTGCCCGATCAAGGCCCCCTTTCAGCTACACGATTCGGGAGTGGCTGGACTACCTCACCGTAATCGAAGAAGTTTATGGAATTCCACGCCAGTACTATCGACCGTCAGACCCGTAAGCCTCAGCTGAGCTTTAATTAAGCCTAAGCTAAGCTTAATCCCAAGTCGACGTCTAAGCTTAATCCTTAGGCTAATCCTAAGCCTAAACCTAAGCCTAAGACTAAGCCTAAAAACATAAGCCTGATCATTTTAGCGACTTCATCATTACCCTACGAAGCAAGGTAGACTTGTGCGAAGGGGAGGAGCCGAACACCCTCAAAAGTGTGCACCTCGTCACCAATGCGCTCACTGGCGAGTTCATGGAGCTGATCATCTACCAACACCTCCGATGTCAGACTGAAGAGATGAAATTGGAGATGGGAAAGGTTCGTATTGAGCATCAGAGCGGGAGAGAGATAGAGAGAAGAAGTGAGAAAGAGAGGGAGAGAGGGAGAGGTGTGGAGAGTTAGACAATACAGTACCCTATTTACAGTACTATCAACTCTACTACGTGGGAGCCCGCAACTCCAACCCTGTTCGCCTCTTTGCCTCGACCAACACGGAAATCTACGAGTCCGGACGGGTGCATAATCTCAAGTGAATTCGGCACATGTACAGTGATCCCCCCTCTCTCTTACCTCTATCTCGTCCTCTCTCACTCTATCTCACTCTCTCCCTGTCTCTCGCTCGCTCGCTTTCTTTCCCTCTCACTCGCTTTCTCTCTGACTTTCTCTTTCTCTCTCTCTCTCGCTCACTCACTATCTCACTCTCTCTCTCTCTCTCTCTCTCTCTTTATCTCACACTATCTCTCTCTCACACTATCTCTCTCTTTCTCTCTCTCTCTCTCTCTCTCTCTCTCTCTCTCTCTCTCTTTCTCTCTCCCTCTCTCTCTCTTTCTCTCTCTCGCGCTCCCTTCTTTCTACGAGTTGTCGCTCCATTACTGATTGTTTGCATTTCGCGAGTGCCCGGCTAGTCCCTTCGAATCTCTCTAATTTATTTTGGTCTTTCCAGCCCTTCCCCTGTGTTTTTATACAAATTCCGGTGTATCGTTTATAAATACCGCATACCGTAATTTTAAAAATACCGTATTTTGTACAGGAGAACAGGAGATTTGGTGGGATGATCAGCTTGCACAATATAAACTCGAAAGGATCCGTTTTTTTTCGGTTTTATGCCGGAATTATTCCTCTTCACTACTGTCGCCGTCATCAGTATCGACGTGTAGGGTCGGCTTGGTATCCGGCAGGGTAGGGAACCAATCTTTGAGGGTTGGGAATGCGGCTTCGACCAGGGAAAGCCTGAAAATGCAGGGACTAGCAGGGATTCTTTAGGAAAGGGCAGGCTAGCAGAGGTTTTTTAGGAACTCACGCTTCTTTATTCAGCACGTAGCCAAGCCGGTAATATTCCGTGTCAATGCCGTTGAAGCGGAAGCAGTTGTCGAATAGCCGCCTCAGGTCAGCGAGGAAGAGAATTTCCTAAAAATGAGGCTAGACAGAGAGAGAGAGGGAGAGAGAGAGAGAGAGAGAGAAGGAGAGAGAGAGAGATTGAACTTACATGAGTATAATACTTATTCTTCAGCCGTTCCTGTATGGTTTGCATATCGATCGGCTGCGTAATGAAGGAGTAGTAGTCCGGAACCTATAAAAAGCGGAATAAAAAGCAATTTACGGAATCTCTGCTAGCCTGCTCTTTCCTAAAGAATCTCTGCTAGCCTGCTCTTTCCTAAAGAGTCTCTGCTAGCCTGCCCACCTGCACCGGATCCACCGGCTCCAAAAATGGCCACGATTCCTCCTCGTTTTTCAGCTTGTTGACGATGGATCGAATCTGAAAAAAAAAACAAACTTGATAATGCCCTTAAACTGCGAATTCCTGGAAAATTTATAGTTTAGGATATATATGGGTCGAAGCCCGGGGGCGCCGCCAGAGGCGCCTCCCGAGGCACCCCCTGGGGGCGTGCCGAGTGGCGCCTGTGGCGGCGCCTGGGGCTGACCAAAAGGCGCCGGAAAACCGAGATGCAAAGCAAAGATGCGGTGTTCTTATGGAAATCAGATTTGACTGCTGATCCTTAATATCAAAGAAGGCAAAAACTATTAGTTGATTGAAAAACTTTACCAACTGTGACTTAAATACAAAAAATATAGATGATTTTTCTGCCAAAAATTGCCGACATTTCCAATCTCACTTCCAATTTCGAAATTTCCACCTAAAATTCCTTCCAATTTTTATTTTTTTTACTTAAAAGATAGTTTAATTTTGCTAAAAACATTATTAAAAGGCTGACTATTACGTTGATGGGCTGTTCTGAAGTGCAAGAGAAAAAGTTATTTGCAGGTTCTCTCTACTGTCCGTCGCTCTTGCGCTTGAAATGAATAATTAACATTAGACTAGAAAATTTGCATAATCTCACAGGCGCCGTTGGTGACGCCCCCCGCCCCGTTAAAAATCATAGGGGCGGCGCCCCCAGGCGCCACTCGGCACGCCCCCCAGGGGGTGCCTCGGGAGGCGCCTTTGGCGGCGCCCCCGGGCTTCGACCCATATATAGTTTAGGAGTGTAGTCTACGATGAAGTACAGACTACAACTAATTTCGGTTTTATTACCTGCTTCAGCATTTCTTGCTGGGCATGTTTCTGTAAGGAAATTATCTTGCTCTGAGGTGAGCTTAGGCTTAGGCTTAGGCTTAGGCTTAGGCTTAGGCTTAGGCTTAGGCTTAGCTTATGCGTCGCCCTGGATGAGTTTCCAAGTCTTTTCTCTACAAAAGCCTAAAAATCACCTTGTTTTCCGCGTCTTTCCTGTGTACAATCTCCTCCTCGGGCTCGTTCTCGAGGTCGGCGATCTCGGCGAGCGGGACCGGCTCGTTCACTGAAGCGCGATTTTGAAGGCTTGCTTGACGAAGGCTTGGCTTAGGCTTAGCTTAGGCTTAGCTTCGGCTTAGCTTCGGCTTAGCTTAGGCTTAGCTTAGGCTCCGCTGAGGCTGGGCTAGGGCTCGGACTACAAAATCGACTCACCGTACTCCTTGAACTTGTGCTCGATGCCGGCACGCGTCACCTTCTCCGCCTCGTTCGGGTAGACGATCTTGGCCACCTCGCGGATCAAGTCCCGCTCGACCATGCAGAATTGGGCGTAGTGCGTGTACGGGATCCTGAATCGTCTCTTTAAAATGCTGAAAATCTTACAAAAAAAAATGCGTAAATTGCAAAACACATTGTTTTTCTCGTTTTCTGGGCTTTCTGCTTGCGATAAAGCTTTCAGGAACCCTAACCGGCCTCAAAGGTCGACCGGAAGTGACAGGGATTCTCTTATCGCTTCCGGAACCCGCTGGTTGCCCAGAAAAATGCTCGCTCTCTACTCTCTCTCTCTCTCTTTCTTTCTCTCTCTCCCTCTCTCTCTCTCACTCTCTCTCTCTCTCTCTAAATGCAAAAATCTATTTTCAGAGCCGAATGGCAGGGGCGGCACCCGGCCGCGAGATTACGATCCAATGACCGGGAGAGGGAGGGCAGGGAGCGGAAATATGTAAAGAATGGTGTTGGAAGTTAGCACCTATCCTAGAGGAAAGGGCAGGCTAGCGGAGATTCTTTATGAAACGGCAGGTTAGCAGAGACATTTTGCTACCGTTCCCTTCGTGTACTATTCCTTTAAAACCACTAAAAGAAGCCTACTGTGGATGCAAATGGCAGGCCATCAGCGTGGCGCCATCGTAGTCCTTGATGAAGCCCTTGTAGTTCTCTTGCGGAATCGGGATTTCCTGGAATTAAAAAAATTGGTGTAAGCGAGAGACAGAGAGAGAGAGAGAGAGAGTGAAGCAGTTCCCAACGACTTACGGTAGTAAAACCCTGCTTGCTAAAATAGCCGATGGCCAGCTTGTCGGCGTAGGTCATCAGGTGGTAAATCTGGAGGCTCTGAGCGTGGAATTCTTTGACGTGGTTCATCAGATGGGTTCCGTAGCCTTTCACCTGAAAATGGGATTTTAAAAGGACTTGCAAGGTAAAAACTGACCTGCTCGTCGGCGGTGACGGCGCAGAAGACGATCTCGGAGAAGCCCTGCTTGACGAAGGCCCGGAAGCAGATGCCGCCGATGACACCGCGGTCTGAAAAAGTGGCTGGTTAGTGATTTTTCTCTTTCTCTTTCTCTCTCTCTCTCTCTCTCTCTCTCACCTACCCGGCTTAATGATAACCATATTCATATGACGCGTGTCGTAAATTAGCCTCGTAATGTACTCCCTCGGCATCTTCGGCAAGGCAACGCTATAGAGTTGGAGGAGCTGAAACTTGCCGGTCCCTCTAAAATTCACGAATCGTACCTGGGATAGGTAGTAGAGGATGTTGGACTGCATCTGGACGTCGACTCGATTCTGGATGACGCGAAATCTGCAACAGCGTCCTGAGGTTAAGCCTAAGCCTAGGTCTAAGCCTAAATATAAGCCTAAGCCTAAGCCTAAGCCTGAGCTTAATCCTAAGCCTAAGCCTAAGCCTAGGCCTAAGCCAAAGGCTTTCCAGGATCTAGCCTGTCACTAAGCATGCAAAAAAACTTACTGTAGATCCCCATTCAGCTCCTCCTCGAAAACGTCGTCGGCCCTGGCGACGTCGATCATCAGCGGGTCGCCATTTTTCTGCTGCACTTTCCGGGCATCGATTCTCCGCTGACGAGCAAACTAAAAAAGCGTAGCAGAGATTCTTTAGGAAAGGCAGCCTAGTAGAGACCGTTTAGGAATTACCTGATAAGCCGCCGTGATCAGGTTTTTCACCTCGAGATCCCCGGAAATTGTTGTCTTCTAAAAAGTGCCAAGTTTAGAGTTCTCAAACTCAATCCCAACCTCCCCATTCAGCCATTTGCCGTAGAATTTTAGGGGCTTCTCGAGGCGCTTTGCCCCCCGGAGCGTGTACTTGAACTCGACGTCCTCCTGCGGCTGATCATCTTCGGGGTCCAGTGGTTGAAAGTGAGCAGTGGCCTAAAAATGGAAGGACATACCGTATCGTCGCGTTGGAAGGGCTCCTTTCTGAGGTGATCGATGACGTCGGCGACGACACGGGCGAATTTGGGGCCACGCTGGAATGGTTTGTTAAAAATTTGTCATCTTGCGTTTCCTAAAGAATCTCTGCTAGCCTGCCCTTTCCTAAAGAATTACTGCTAGCCTGCATACCTTTAATAGCGCTTCAGCGATCAGGTGATGTTTCAAGTGGCTGAGCGCCCGTACCGCGAAACGCTTCCCGAAAATCCGGACCGGTTGACAAATCGGGAGCACCGGGACCAGCAACGGTATTCGGCACCTAAAAGTGGGAGATAGCTAGAGAGAGAGAGAGAGAGAGAGAGAGAGAGAGAGAGAACAGACTGCTGACTTACCACCAAAAATGCCGAGCTCGCATCAGGTCGAAGCCCGCGCGGTTCAGCTGGTTCAGCGCTTCGCGGGCTTCGTTGGCTTCGCGGAGTTCTCGAGATTCTCCTAAAACAAGTTAATTTTTGGGGCGAACTAGCAGGGATTCTTTAGGAAAAGTTAAGCTACCCACCGGCCGCCTCCTGGTCCACAATGATCTCCGCCTCAGCCCGTGTCCGTTTTGTCGTCACGTCGCGGAACGCCCTCAGCGCGGCCAGCTGCCGCTTCCCGCGCTTGTGATGGACTAAAAAATGTTTGAATTTCAATATTCGATTGATTGAGAGGTAGCTGGCACTCCTCCTTTAGCCCCCGATGCCACTCACTTTTGGCCGCAAATTCCGCGGGGCGCGGCGGGTTCCAGAAATTCAGACGCTCAAGCACAAACTCGCAGGCGGCGATGCGGGAGGCTGTTGAGGAGTAGTCGCTGAAAGTAAAAAAAGCTGAAAAATAAGCCTAAGCGAAGCCAATGCCTAAGCCTAAGCCTAAGCCAAAGCTTAACCTAAGTCTAAGCCTAAGCCAAGCAAAGCCTAAGCTAGGCCTAATCCTAAGCCTAGTCCTAAACCTAATCTAACCCTACCTCGGATTCCTCAAGAATCTATGCAAGTGTTCCTCCACCGAACACTCGTCCTGCGGGTAGAAGGGCGGCATGCCGGACCAGTGAACTGGGACTAAAATGGATTATTTAGACAGAATTCCAAAATAATCTCTGCTAGCCCACCCTTCCCAAAGAATCTCTGCCAGCTTGCCCGAAAACCCACACTCCAAATCCGGGTCGACATTCTGGATTCGAAGAAGCAACAGGTTAAGCACCTCTCCAAGGAGCTAAAACCACGTTTTTTTCTCGATTTTGATCTCGGATGGCTTCCCACCCCCTTTAAAATCCAAAACTCACGACAAACGTCTGCATGTCGAGCCCGGGCACCTTTTTTCCATAGCGTAATCGAAGGTCGGCACATCGCTTTACCCAGCTGCGACACTGCAAAAAGGACTGTCCGTATCCCTTTAAGCATAATTCCTAAAGAATCTCTGCTAGCCTGCCCTTCCCTAAAGAATCTCTGCTAGCCTGCCATTTCCTGAAGAATCTCTACTATGTCCGACCTGCAAGAGTCGCATCCAGTTCATCCGCTTCGTCACCCTCTCCGACATCTCGGACAGCGCCAGTAGCTTGGCGATGATCACGTCGTCCTGCGTCAGTAGATGAGCAGAGTGGGCTACTGTAGGATTACGGTAATCGTACCAGTTGCGTGTAACTTACGCAACTCATGGCCACATCCTCGGCAAGGGGTCCCGAACTGCGGGTAGACGGTGTCTTTTGACAGCTGAAAAGCGGAGAATTTTTGGTCCGAATGGATCTCTGCTAGTCTGCCAAAATAAAGATACGTGTGCTCAACTTACCGTCACCACCCGCTCGCCAATCTCGCGTAGATACGTCCGCTTCTCCGCATTCCTCGCCAGCACCTCGACTTTCTTCGGGGTCGAGCTGCGCGCCATCGGGTTCCCGACGGCCGCCATCTTCAGTGGGTGCACGAAGTGGGAGCAGCCACACGGCTCGTGCTCCTGAGATTGCTTGTTTTTCGAGAGTTGCAAGCCTAAGCCAAGCTCCATCCTAAGCCAAGCTCAATCCTACGCCTAAGCCAAGCCTAATCTAAGCACAAGCTAAGCCCAAGCTATGCCTAAGCTAAGCCTAAGCTAAGCCTAAGCTAAGCCTAAGCTAAGCCTAAGCTATGCCTAAGCCTAAACCTAAGCCGATGTCCAAGCCCACCTGCTTCATCTGGCACGGGGAGAAAAGAGCGAGTCGTCGTAGCGCCCGCGATTTTGGAATCGCCTTCAGCCCCGCGGTTCTGATCTTCAGAAGGTCGGCTTCATCACCACGAGCTGAAGCTGGTGTTAGAGAGCTCGGCTTGGTCATTACCTGGATATTGGGCATCAGCGCGACGTACGAGGATACCTTGACTTACGCCAGGAAGTGGAGCTGAAAAGTGACAAGATGAGAGAGAGCGAGAAAGAGAGCGCGCGAGAGAGAGAGAGAGAGCGAGCGAGAGAGCGCGAGAGAGAGCGAGAGAGAGAGAGAGAGAGAGAGAGAGAGAGTGAGAGAGAGAGAAAGAGAGAGATAAACCCGACCATTCTCCTCCTCGTCGGCCTGCAACTGGTAGTACGTCGGCACCGGCACGTTCACCCCTTGCACCGGTTCTTTTAGGCGCATTTTCTGAAAGATGCTTTACTGGTTAGAATATTAAATATATAGATTTTAAGCGAAATTTAACAAGAAAGCTGTCTGTTAAACAAATATAAAAATAGATTTAGCATCGGATTTTAAAGTTTTCAAAAGTTTAATCTCTTAAAATTGATCGCGTAATGCATTCTGGGTTCTCGCTACCCTTATCCCAAACATCCGCCACAGCTGGTTCCCACCCTCCCAAATTCATATTCAAAGCGTTGTCACGGGGGCACGGGGTGGGGGTGTTGTTTGGAGCGGGGTGTGGCCGGGAATAGAAATGAGGACGCAATCGTTGCCCGTAGCGTCGCTATTGTAGGATCTTATTATTTTATTTTCGATTCCGATTGTTCATAAGTATAAATTAAATAGCTACACCCTATCATACTATTCATACGTGGTCATATGCGGTGTAAAATAAAATATATGCGTATGGAAACTAGAAAATAGGACGAAATCGTCGATCCCGGTTTGATATTCTAGGTTTGTACGGTGTAGAATTAATAAAAAAAGTTTGGAAATAGGCTACTAATTGATCGCTGAACCACTATCTTATCTTTCTCGTACTTCTGATGCATGAAAAAATTTACCTCGGTTAGTTTTACGCATTAATAGATACCTCCCATCTGCCCCCTGGAGCACATTTTAGCCGCAAGCCTTTTCTGAGGCTCAGGGGCAAGTTTTAGCCCCAGATTAGCTATTGTAAACTAGAATTAAATTGTACGCTTCGTAGAATTTTCCGCCATGATACTACTGTCATTCGTCGCGCGTGCGCTCCCTGCAACCATAGGCTCCGACACGAAAAAATTTTCGGGAAACGGGAAACTGAGTTTGTTTCATCACGGGATTCCAGTTTTTTAAGCGTTTAACGATGAAAAATAGTTTTAAAATGTCTGTTTATTAATTTCGGCACCCCTTGCAAGCGTTTTGAATAGTATCACCTTAATATGGTTATTTAAAGAGTTATTGAATAAATTTATCTTATCTCCAGTTTCGCGTTTGGTTTATGTACTCTAGAATATGCCACAACCTCGAATCATTTTTGGTGTCATTTTTAATGGTAAAAAATCTCTTTATCCATTCGTTTTCTTATGTCCAGTTCTTTCAAAACCTTATCACACGCTCAAAATATCAAAAATAATTTTGTATTTCCAGATGACGAATCTCGAGCATCCACGCCCGGGCACCGTCGCCGAGGAGGGTGAAGGTAACTTATTTTAGCTTGTACCCCAAGTAATTATTTTATAGAAAAAACTAGCTTCCCGACGGCCGACGGCAAGTACTTCGTCTCGAAGCTTCAATACGCGTCCGGCGACCAGACGTACCGCTGGTACGATTATGGAGGACATGTGAGTGAAATCTGGATTATTTTGAATTCTCCTTCTTTAGAAAAACGTCTTCACGCAGGAGCAGACGCAGGGCGCCTGGTATATTTTGGACAGCGCGACGAATGCCTACACAAACTTTGACTGGGTGACAGGAGCGGCCGAGGAGCCGGAAATCAAGGTATTCTAAGGGTTTCATTTTTTGTGGAGCTATTCAAGTTAAGGGTCAAGCTGTCAGCCTAAAAAGTTGTATAGTCTAGCCGCGGAGCTCAAATTCCAAATCTCTCTAAAAACCTAGATTTCGACTGCAGACTACAAAAAGTCGAAAAAACCGCAAAAAAATGACACCGAGACGTCTTGCGTGTTGTGGAGTTTGCTTTTCTTTTTGTAGTCTGTAGTTTAAAGCTTTCGCGTGCTCTAAGCCCTTTTTTTATAGTCTAAAACTTTGACGTTTCGCACAAAAACAGCGCAGAGAAGTTTAGTTTTTGAACGCGTGATGGATCTGACAAGTTTTTTTTCGTCCTTGTGGTAATTTAAAAGCTCCAATTTTCTTAGTTTTTTAAGCCCTTAGAATTTTAACGATATTTTGATTAGCACAAATAAATTTAAATCACTTTCAGGACCCAACCATCGCCGCCCGCGTGGCCGCCGAGAGCAACGAGCACGTCATCTACGCAAAAAGTGAGCCGCCCGGTGCCAGTTCTATATCCCTTTAAGCCACCCCGGTTTACCCGAATTCCCCACAAAAACTGTGTGCGCGCGTGTGTGTGCGCATAAATTAGCCACACCCGGGCGAGCCACACCTATATTGCCTATGATCTCCGCCGGCCTGGTGTGCCTTGCTAAAACGATTTGGTGAACACAGAGCAGTGTTTGGGCGGTACCGTTGCCGGGTGGCCATGCTAATTGTTTTTTTTAGTGAGCAGCAGCCTGCCCGTCAAGGTGGACAGCTACAACCGGATGATCATGCCCTTCAACAAGTACGGCCAATCGCTGGTGCCGCGCCGCGAGGACGACGGCACCCCGGTGAGACCCCTGGCTGCGTAATATTGTTTTTGGTAGCCGGATGCGAGTTTATTTTGCGTGAAAGCCGGCGCCTGGTCCGTCCCGATGTAACGTGTAGTTTGTTTTGCGCCTTGAGACTAGATTTGATTTTTTAGATCTACCCAGCCGTCAAGGGGAAAGAGCCGCTGTTTGCCTTCGATTTGACGACGCAGAAGCCCGATTTTCTCTACAACGAAGAGGGGGTGGGTGGTGGTTTTGCGACATTAATTACTTTTTGCTTTCAGATTCCCGTCGTGCCCATCAACGAGGAGGGGCGCCCGATCGTGCCGACCGATGACTGTGGCGCCGTATTTCCCATCGACATGGCGGGCAACTTGATCTGGCCGATTGGCGAGGATGGGATGCCGTATCCGCCGCTGGACGTCAAGGGCAAGCCGTCCATCCGGAATGATCCGAGTGGTGCGTTTGATTTTCTTCTAAAAAGCTCTCGAACCCGGAAATGATTAGTAGTTTCTTAACTTTGGATTCCAGGCCAGCCCCTCCTCCCCTACGACGAGAACGGCGAGCAGCTCATCTTCTTTGAACAGGACGACACCCCGATCACGGCCCACTACTTTTTCTCGACGTACACGAAGGAGCAGGCTGACAAGTGGGGAGGCGGAAGGTAAAATAAACATATTTTTGCTTAATTTACGTTTTTCTAGGTTACCCCCGCGCCTCGTGGTCCCACAGAAGCCGAAAAAGCTCGAAATCGACCCCTACAACTTGGATCCGATGACCCTGATGAAAAATCGTCCTGCCGGGGAGACGGTGGCCGCTTCAGACCTTCCCGACATCCCTCCACAATATGCCATGTCGATCGCCCGCCACGCTCAGAAACTTTCCGAGAAGATCGAGCTCAGCCACGCGATTGAGGAGCAGCAAGCCGAGCGGGAGCTGGAACTCCGCCGACAACAGGAGCTGAAAAAGCAAGCCGAGCTCGACGCCAAGGAGGAACAGGCGGCTCGCGAGGAGGAGGAGCGCAAGAAGCGTCTCGCCGTTTTGCTAAAGGTAATTAGGACGTTTAAAAAAGATAAATCTTTTTTTTAGTCAAATAAGCAGAAAGAGGGCGAGAAGGTGAGCCTGGTCGCCGAGCTGCGTCGTGATAAGCTGCTCGAGAAGGAAAGGCCTAGTAAGTGAATTTTTATTAGACTAATGAATTTTATAGAAGCAAACGCGCTGGAGGATGTCAAGAAGTTCCTGGAGAGAGAGGGACCGCCGCCCAAGAGACGCTACAGGGACTACGACCGGGATCGCGACGACTACCGCAACCGCTGGGAGTACGACGAGCGCCGCGACTACGACAACAAGGACTATCGACGGCGGGATGATCGGGATTATGTAATCTTTGTCTCTTACTATAATTTTCGAAAACACTAACGAATAGCCTTAATTGAAAGTCTTGTTTTCGTCATATTCGTCTCGAAAATACGACTTTTCCTTTTCAAAAAGACATTTCGAAACTGATTCGGAAATGTGGTTTTTCGCATTATCGGGGATCAACTTTTTCTTAACGTTTTTTTTATAACTGCTAAACGTCTTTTTAAAAATTTTCGTAAAACATGAAAAATATCGAGTTTTTTTCGCCCAAAATTCCAACTGAAATTTTCCGTTTTTTTTTGTTTCTTGTCCGCATGAAATATCTTGACATTATACTAATGACACTTGGAAAAAAACTTACTATTAGGTTACTAGACATTTCTGGACGCATAGGAAAATTTGGTTCCCCCGACGACGCAAATTTTGCATCAACAATTTTCCAGGATGAAGACCGGCGCCGTGGTGACTACCGCTCGAAGGGTGGGCGTAGAAGGGAGGACGAGGATCGCGACTACAAGAAGCGGTCCCGCTCGGGAAGTCGAGAGGACGAGCCCCGAAATCGGCGCCAGCACAGCGACTCCGAAGAGGAAGGGCGTGAGCCGCGCAGATCGAAGAAGCAAAAGAAGAGGACTAGGTAGATATCAGTCTTCCTTGATCTTTTGACGATTTTTGTTTACAGGAGAGATTCGAGCGACGAGGACAGCCGGAAACGTCGCAGCGACAGCTCTACGCCCGAGCATAGCCGCCGACGACGCGACGACGACGATTCGGACGGTGATCGGCGGCCCGCCAAATATGCAAAGGGGCCTCGCGAGAAGGGCAGGGTACGTGTTTTTTGTAGTTTGTCGCAGCGAATTGCTGATAATCGCGCCTGAAGTTCTCGATCAAAATCCAAATTTTTAAACATTTTGCGACGTTCTCCAAATAGCTTTCCCCCTTGAAATATGGCTACAGTTTGCGAAAAAGGCTATTAAAAGGGGCGTTATCAGGGTACTATGCCTATATAAAGCTGGTTTTAGGAAAAATGACCTTTGCAAGATGAGAAATTCAAAAATTGATTCGGAAGTAAAATGGAGAAAATTGGAAGGAAGAAATGGAATTTTTTCTAAATACGACTTTCCAGAGCCGCTCATCGTCCCGGGACTCTGCTCGATCAAACGAAGCCCGCGAATGAATTCTGAAGCCTTGCGAATGCTTCAACTCTTCCTCACCACACATTCAACATTTTCGTCGTCACGGGTCGCATGCTTTCCCCACCCCGCTGTTGTGCTTTTGTAATTTCTAAAAATGGTCTAGTATTGCCCACCTCCATTCTACTAGTTAACTCTGTAATTCCTCGACGCTCTTGATTTATTTTTATATATCTTGCCCTCGATTTATATATCTGCACTTTACCCGTTGATATCTGGAATAAATTTATAAAATAAACTTTTCACGTAACTGCGCGGATAACCCGAAGAAGGATACGCATTTATCTGCATTATTAAAACATAGATCGGATCGCCTGTATGAAAGTACAAATTACAACGTACAAAATCGTGAACATAGGGTGGAAAAGTCTTCAAATTGCGGTCATTTTTTCTTGACGACCACGTCCCGCATTTGGAATCGCAAGTATGGGGGTGTATAGTATAGAAATGTAGGTATCAGAATCTGGGGTGGGCAGGGAAGAATGGGAAAACACGCAAAAGCGGAAATGGAACAATTTGAGAACAGGAAAAGGGCATGGATTTCGAGGATGAGGGCAACGTTTATACAAAGCTCGCTAGGAAAAAATTATAGCGAAAAATGGACTACCGGGAGGAGTTTAGACCTGAAAAGAACTAGCCAAAAATGACTTGCGTGGGCTTAGGCCTAGCTTAGGCTTAGACTTTGCGACTACGCTTTGGCTTAGGTTTCGGCTTCGCTTAGGCTTAGGCCCAGCTTTGCTTAGGCTTAGGCTTAGGCTTAAGTTGGGCTTAGGCTTAGGCTTTGCTTCGACTTTGGCTGAGGATTAGCTTAGGCTTAGCTTGGGCTTAGCTTAGGCTTAGGCTTAGCCTTAGACTTAGCTCTGGCTTTGCTTCGACTTTTCCTTGGCTTAACTTACGCCTAGGCACGGCTATAGCTTTTTAAAACACTAGCAATTCCACAATTTGCCTATTTCCACTAGAATCAACCACAAATGAGCATTTTGACGAGAGGATTTTAACTAATATACACATTTCTTCACATACGAGAGATATGTAAGAAATACAAAAACAGAAAACACGCAAAAATGCCCTATACATGTATTTGTTGTCGACAAAAGACGAGGCGGAATCACAAACCGATGATATATACTTTGGATGATACGGTGGATTGGCTACGGCTACACGCTACGGCAAATTACGACTCGTTGGAATCGCGGGTCTCGCGAAGGGTGCCTGGGAGGGGATCTCTGCAAAAATCGGGTTAGTTTTCCGCAATGGTCTTTGCTAGCCTGCCCTATCCTAAATGATCTCGGCTGGCTTGCCCCAAATTTCAAATGATCTCTGCTAGTTTGCTGTGATTTCCTCGAATTATTTTTGTTAGACCGCCTCGTGAATGGTCTCTGCTAGCCTGCCTGGAATTTTTTCTCTTTCTCTCTCACACTCTCTCTCTCTCTCGCTCTCTCTCTCTCTAGCTCCCTCTCTAACTACCTGTAAGCAAGCAGTGCATCCGGGCTGGCCAGCCCGAGCGTCGTCGGCCGGCCGACCGAGCTCGACTCCTCGCCCTCGGGCACCGGCTCAAAGATCGGCTGCCTCTTGGCCGAGCCTGGAAATATGCAAATTAGGGCGCGTTCCACTACGGTATTATAGGGGTGCGAAAACTTAAGGGTGACACGGAAATAGTTGCTGCAAAAAGCCGAGTGTAGATGCATACAGAAGAGGAATGGAACGGAACTGAGAAAGCGCACGAGATAGGAAACGCTTAGGCTTAGGCTTAGGCTTAGGCTTAGGCTTAGGCTTCAGCTTAGGCTTAGGCTTAGGCTTAGGCTTAGGCTTATGCTCAGGCTTAAATAGAGGCGCGCCCTACTCTCCGGCCTCGCTGACAGACGACAAGGGCGTGCCGGGCTGACTATCTGCACGATATACGGTAGCTGGGTCTGACTTGGTGCTAAGTTTTGTCTTCAATGGCCCTTTAAAGCCCATCAAACTAGAGAGTACGTTTTACACTGCAAACACCCGTCCATGCGTACGGTAGCGCGGCTACAGTAGGATTTGACAAAATTTACCTGCTGTCGGCCCGTCGCCACTCTGGCGCTTTTGCCCCAAGCGTCGCTTCAGAAGCGGGGCCGCGGCGACGTCTGAAAGGTGGAATTAAGCGGGCAGGCTAGCAGGGATCATTGGGAACGGGCAGGCTAGCAGCGATTCTTTAGGAAGAGGGAAAAACTCACCGAGTAGGTGAAATCCGTCCCGGTTTGCTGACAGGAAGGCCTGGAGCATCTCGTTGAAGGATTGGTCTGGAAGGGAAAGGGTACTTTATCGTCGTCTATCTCTCTCCCTCTCTCTCTCTCTCTCTCTCTCTCTCTCTCTCTCTCTCTTTGTCCCTCTCTCTCACCTGCATGTGAGGGCAAAATGGATGGGGTTTGTAGCGGGGTGTTGATCGAGTTGGCGTTGAGCCAAGGGTGCCGGATCAGCTTGTCCATCGTCAGCCGCTTTTTCGGGTCGACGGTGAGGAGGCCTGGAAAAAAGTTGCTGAAAAAAGTTTCTTAAAGAATTTCTGCTAGCCTGTCTTTTCCTAAAGAATCTCTGCTAGCCTGCCCTCTCCTAAAGAATCTCTGCTAGCCTGCCCCGCGCACTTACCAGTGATCAGCTCCTTCGCCTCCGAGCTAACACTTTTCCACGATTCCGACTCGAACGAAAATGACGCCGCTCGAATGCGCTCCATGATGTCGGTGGCTGACTCGGTTTTGGAACGGGCCCGGAACGGCACCTGCCCGGACAGCATTGTGAACTGAAAAAAGCGGCTTTAGACGGATTTTTGGCTCCCTTTTCCTTTAAAAAGGAAAATGCTATGAAAAACCTGGATCATCGACGATAAAACGATTTTTAGGTACTGTACGCTCCAATCGACACCAAATCACGCACCAAAATGACGCCAAGTGACCAGAGGTCGCACTGCTCGTTGTACTCGGGCAACGAGTCGCCAATGTCAAGCACTTCCGGCGCGGCGTACTGTAGCGAGTAGCACGGGGTCCTGGAATCGGCGTAAATTTGCGTGACATTTTTCTTTTGGGGCTCGGACATGTTTCTCTAGTCTAACGGGCTGCTTCCAGGAGTGGAAAAAGGCTGGGAAAAACTCGGAAAATTTTCTTTTTCTTTTTTCCACCTCTAGCACACCAAAATGCCGAAAAACGGGCGCATTCTCAAGCGGATGGCATGCAAACGAGGAAAAGGAGGGATTTCAAGCAAATGAGGCGGGTTGAGGTGAGTGAGGGCCGTGCGAAGCCTAAGCCTAAGCCTAAGCTTATGCCTAAACTTAAGCCAAGCTTTTGCCAGGCCTAAGCCAAGCCTAAGCCAAGCTAAGCCAAGCTAAGCCAAGCCTAAGCCAAGCCTAAGCCTAAGCCTAAGCTTAAGCCAAGCATAAGCCATACCTAAGCCAAGCCTGAGCTTATGCCGAGAACACCATAAAAAGGAGACGGACATTCCACACAGGTTTTAAAGGGACCGTGAAGTCATATCCCAAGTAATCGCTGCTAGCCTGCCCGTGACTTCACGATCCCTTTAAAACGCCGTAAAGTAGTAGAGCAAGCCCATGGTTAAAGCCGAAGAAAAAGAAGAGGTGGTAGAAGAACAAGGAGCGGATTACGTACAGCTTTCGAAGCGGTTGCGTTCTAAAGCGAAAACCGTCGTTATATGATGGATACGATAGGGGGTATGGCAGTTTTCCGGTTTTTGGGAAATTTTCGGAAACCCTTTTGGAAATGCACATCACGAGAAAGGGTAAAATAAAAAATGGGGACAGCGGAAAACTCGAAACTTCGGGGAATTGTAGCTTGTAGTCTGCAGGGACTACGGTAGGCTACAGGCTACAAAACGCACTTCAGCTGCTGCTCGATCGAATTTGGGAGCAGGCGGGCAAAGCCGAAGTCGACAAGTCGGAGCTTCGCCTCGGGGTCGTCGCTTTCGAAGAGGATGTTCTGAAATTTGGAGCATTTAAAGGGGGAGTGACAGCTTCACCAGTTGAAAACGAGCTACAAAGCTTCAAAGAATTTCTGCTGGTTTGCCCGAGATCAGTCCTAGGCTTCGGCATAGGCTTTAGCTTATTAGGCTTGAGCTTTGGCTTACGCTTGGGTTTAGGCTAAGACTCGGCTTAGGCTTAGCTTAGGCTTAGGCTCAGGCTTAGGTTAGGCTTAGGCTTAGGCTTAGGCTTAGACAACGAACCTCCGGCTTCAAATCCCTGTGCACGATCCGCTTCGAGTGCAAAAATGAGACGGCGATGACGAGCTGCTTCATGATGCCGGACGCCTCGCACTCGGTGAATTGTTGAAGGCGTCGTATTCTGAATTTTTTGTTTTATGTTGATTTTAATTAAATAGATACAAATCCACCTAATTTTGTAAAGTATGGCTGTGATGTTCAGCGAAAAACCTGCCTCATCAACAACTCCTGGCCGGCCAGCAGCTCCATGATGATGTAGAAGTGCAGTGAGTCGGAGAGCATCTCCTCCATGTGGACAATGTTTACATGCCCTAAATAAATTATATTTGAGTAAATTCCTAAAGAATCTCCGCTAGACTGCCCCTCCTAAAAATCTCAGCTAGCCCACTCACCTCTAACCATCTGCAGAATCGCGGCTTCTCGCTGTGCCTGGGAGGCAAACTTCTGGGAGATGATCTTGACGGCAAACACCGCGCCGTCAGAGTTCCGTGTGCATCTCCTGCACACCGAAAAGGAGCCCTTGCCGAGGAAGCCCTGGTCGGTGGTGTCGAGCTTGTACTTGTTGAAGAAGGGGGAATTCTTGAGGAGATCCTGAAAGCGGATACTGTAATGATTACGTCAAAGATCTCCGCTAGTCTGCCCTTTTGTAGAGAATCTCTGCTGGCTTGCCCACCTGGACGTCCTCCTCCATCAGCTCCTCCCCAATGACGTTGTTGTTGGCGAACATCACCGACGGCGATATGTAGGAGTAGCCCTGGAAACATGGCTTAGGCTTTGCTTAGGCTTAGGCTGAGGCTTAGGCTTAGGCTTAGGCTTAGCCTTAGGCTTAGACGCAGGCTGAGGCTTAGGCGTGTGCTTAGGCTTAAGAGACGTAAGCTTAGGCTTAGGATTTAGGCTTAGGCTTAGGCTTAGGCGTTCGCAATCTAATGCTCACCCTAAACAACTGGTTCGAGTTGATGGGCGCGTCGGCGGGCGAGTAGAGCGGCGGCTGGTTGGTGAACTCTTGGGCAAAGTAGGTGGTGTCCATCTCGTCGACGACGTTCGGCACGATGGCCGGCTTCAGCTCGTGCCGCTCCGCCTGGTCCCAGTCGATCGACTTGAGGAAGGGGTGCTCCTTCAGCTCGTGGACGCCCTGCAGGAGTGATTTTGGAATGGGAGCTTATCAAAGGGTCTCTGCTAGCCTGCCTATGGTCTCCCTAATGATCTCTGCTAGCCTGCCCTATACGAATTCTAGGACTCACATTAAAGCCAAGCCGCTTCTCGAGCTGCTTATCCAGCAGGGCCCCGATGAAGCTCCGCGCGTCGTTGTCCATATTTTTCGGGAACGGCACCTTTTTCGTCAGGATTCGTCTGAATTTTGATTTTAAAGGGCGATTGAAGGCAAACCCGGCCCCGCCCCCTTGAATTTTCGCATCTGGCCAACCCCAGTTACAGAATCGCCGCTTGTAAGGCCGAAAAAGTGGCTCGTGCACAGCTATTACGTCCCAAACGCGAAAAGGGGATCAGTTGGTGATTGCCAGTGGTATAGCGGCTATGGATTTGCCTTCAACGGCCCTTTAAAACGTCAAAGATGCTCACTTTGCAATGTCTTTGCTCGAATTGCCTCCTCCATCAACGGTAAAGGGGGAGCAGCCGGTGAGGAGCTCGAAGGTGATGACCTAAAATATGAGATTTCGTTTTATCCACAAAAATCTCTGCTAGCCCGTCCTTTCCTAAAGAATCTCTGCTAGCCTGACCTTTCCCAAAGAATCTCTGCAACCTACCCCCAGACTCCACCAATCCACCACATCCGTATATCCGCCCTCCGGTCGGTTGATCACTTCCGGCGACATGTACTCGATGGTTCCGCAGTACGAATTTGCCCTCATTAACTGAAAAATCTTTTCCTGAAGAATCCCTGCCAGCCTGCCCTTCCCAAAGCATCTCTGCTAGCCTGCCCACCTCTTCCGGGATTAGCAGCTTGCTGAGGCCGAAGTCTGTCAGCTTCACGTGCCCCTCCTCATCGAGCAAGATGTTCTCCAGCTTCAGGTCCCGGTAGATAATGTTTTTCTGGAGAAATTTGAACTTTAAAGGGACTCGGAAGGAAAATAAATGACCTATATGCCCCTGGGAATCAGCCAAACGACCAAAAATCCCAAAAGTAGCCAAAAATCGAAGGGGCGTGGCTAGTTTTTGCCTTCAATGGACCTTTAAAAGTGAAAACAACCAACCTTATGCAAATTATCAATGGCCACGATCAGCTCGGCGACGATGACCCGCGCGGCCGGGACGTCAAAGTGCCCTCGGCTGCAAAGGTGGGTGAATAGCTCGCCGCCGCGGACGTATTCTAAAAAATCGTTTAAAGCAAATGTAACTAGCAGAGATTTTTTAGGAAAGGCATGCTAGCAGAGATTCTTCACCGAGCACTCACCCATTACGATATGTAATTTAGTGTCGGTCTGGAAGGCGTAGAAGAGGTTGACGAGAAACGGGACCCCTCTGAGCTTCTCCAGCACCTGCCGCTCGGCCATCGTGTGCTCGAGGGTTTTCGGCTTCGAGATTACCCGCGTTTTCCGGAGCACCTGAAAGTTCGAAAATTACCTTAAATTTGCTTTTTTACCTTCATCGCGTAGATGGTGCCGTGGTCCTTGCCGCCGACCTTGCGGACCAAGTAGACTTTTCCGTAGGCTGAAATAGAGGTGTTTACAGGGAACACCTGCACCCGTTTTCTCTCTCTCTCTCTCTCTCTCTCTCTCTCTCCCAAAAAACCCACCGCCCTTGCCCAGGACTCGCAGCAGGGCGAAGCTGCTCATGTCCACCTTCTCCTCGTCGGGCAGGTCCATGCTGTTCTTGCGGAGGTTGGAGTTTGGACGACTGCTGGAAAATAGACACTAAGCCGGCTCGTTCCCAAAGAACCTCTGCTAGCCTGCCTCAAGAATATCCGCCCACCTGTTCATCTCTGCGTGCTGCTCATTGGAGCTCGGCGGCGTCGGGTACTCGTACTGGCTGCTGCTCGTCCCGAAGCTGAAAAAGCGAGCATTAATTGGAGGACTTGTACAAGTTTAATAGCTCTTAACCTGGAAACGTGCCAAATGCCGACCGGCAGATCGGCGCTAATAGAATTCTGGTGCTCAGAATTTTTGCGGAACCGTGGTTTGGCGCCCCGGGGGCCAAACCTAATCGAGCGGAAATCGGGCCACGTTTTGTGGCAAAAAGTCTGGCGAGGCGAGCAAAGAGCGGTCAGTAGGGACGAGCTGAGGCTGAGGCTTAGGCTTAGGCTTAGGCTGAGGCTTAGGCTTAGGCTTAGGCTTAGGTTTAGGCTTAGGTTTAGGCGTAGGCTTAGGCTTAGGCTTAGGCTTAGGCTTAGGCTTAGGCTTAGACTTAGGTTTAGGCTTAGGTTTAGGCGTAGGCTTAGGCTTAGGCTTAGGCTTAGGCTTAGGCCTAGGCTTAGGCTTAGGCTTAGGCTTAGGCTTAGGCTCAGGCTTAGGCTTAGGCCTAGGCTTAGGCTTAGGCTTAGGCTTAGGCTTAGGCTTAGGCTTAGGATTGGCTTAGGCTCTGGCTTAGACTTCGGCTTAGACTTAGGCTTAAGCCTGGGCTTAGGATTCGCTTAGGCTTGAGCTTGACTATGGTTCTTGCTCCCTAGGCGACATGCAACGCACTTTTTTTTTACTTTTACTTTTTACTTTCAACTTTTCCACTATACCGCTGCGTACTGGACTCCTAAAGATTCAGACCCAAAAAATCCTAAATGATCTCGGCTAGCCTGCCCTTCCCAAAGAATCTCTGCTGGCTATCGATCGAGGTGTGTTGTCTGGAGGGGCGCAGATTCCTTTTTTCCCATTCCCTCACACACCCCATTCACGAGAATATGAAGAACGCGGGAAAAGTGGCCGTCCGGGGTCTGGAGAAGATTTGGGGCCGAGCCTAATTTGGATGCACGGTTTTGGGGATGACAAGCTAGCAGAGATTCTTTAGGAAAGGGCAGGCTAGCAAAGATTCTTTAGGAAATGGCATGCCAGTAGAGATTCTTTAGGAATTAAACCAAACATAACACCATTTTTCCCCCCGGTTCTTTGCTGCTGTTCGCCGCGCCGCAAAGTGCAACCCCACTTTTGGGTAAACATTTTGGCCCCCACCGGCGGGGTGGCTGCCAAAAAAATGGGCTTGTTTACGTCGTGTCTGGGCGCTGGGGGTCGCTTGGATTGATTTGTGGCAAGGTCAAAAATCATGGGGAGGGCGTAAAGAATCTCTGCTAGCCTTCCTTTTCCTAAAGAATCTCTGCTGGCCTGCCACTTCCTAAAGAATCTCAAAAACATGTGTGGCTCCTTGCAAAAATTTCTCAAAACTGGGCCCTGGGCCACTTTGGGAGGGCCCAAAAATTGCCAGGGTTCCGGAACAAATTAATCAAATAGCCCAGGGGTCCGACCAGCTGGAGGCCGGAAGTGAGGGTCGAAAATGGGTGAAAAATTAGATCCGGGGCAGGCTAGCAGAGATTCTTTGGGAAAGGGCGAGCTAGCAGGAATTATTTGGGAAAAGGCGGGCTAGCAAAGATTTTTCAGGAAACGATAAAAATATTTCGGTGCGCGCGCTAGCAGAGATTCTTTAGGAAAGGGCAGGCTGGCAGAGATTCTTCAGGAAACGGCAGTTTAGCAGAGATTTTTTAGGAAGGGGGTGGCCAGCAGTGTTTCTTCAAGAAAGGCAAGCTTGCAAAGGTTTTTTAGAAAAGTGCAAAAATGCGCGATTCGGCTTTTTGGCCTTCATTGGCCCATGTTGGCCTGATGAGCAAAAGGGCCCGGTTGCAAGGCATGGGCTAGAGAGCGGACAGAACATTGAGAACCAAGAGAAAGGGGCCCGGCTTAGGGCCCAAATTCGCGTGTTGAGACCCAGAGGGTGAGGGCCCAGGAAATGGGGGGAAAACACGAAAAAGAGCGCCAGTCTTGAGCAGCGTCTCATTTTTGGGGCTTCCCCTCTTAGAATTACATGGGGGGCACAAAAAGTGCACAATTGGAGGGGCGAAGGTGGCAGCTAGCAGAGGTCGTTTGGGAATTTGAAGGGAAGGCCAGTTAGGTGATTTGAGAATGACCAGGCAGGATAGCAGCGTTTCTTCAGGAAGTAGGTTAGCAGATATTCTTTAGGATTTGCAATGGCAGTCTAGCCGAGATAATTTGAGGAGCAGAGGCGGGCTAGCAGAGGCCTTTTTGGAATCGAGAGGCAGGCTAGCAGAGAAGTTTGAGGATTTGTGGTAGCAGGCCAGCAGGAATTCGTTAGTATTGAGAACGGTAGGCTCGCAGAGTTGATTTAAAGATCCGAGGCGGGCTAGCAGAGATGATTTGGGAATCGAGAGGCAAGCTAGCAGAAATTCTTGAGGATTTGCAGCGGCAGGCTAGCAGAGATTATTTGGGATCCGAAAAAAGCTAATAGCTATCGTTTAGGAATCACGGGAAGCTAGCAGAGATCCTTGAAGAATTGGACCGGCACTTACAAGCTATCATTTGGGACGGTAATTGTGGAATCCAGGGCAAGCTAGCAGAGACACTTTTGAAAAATTTCTTCCCCGTCACGATCCCTTTAAAGATCCTTTTCCTTGCTGAAGGAAGCAGCCTGTCCATCCTTTTTGGTCTTTCAGGGCCCTGGCCATTTTGTTGACCCGCTCCCCCGGGCCGGGGTCCCGGCTGGAAAATAGCCAGTCCAAAACCGGTTCACAATTCCGGGGGTGCCCGGAAAGGTCAACCGGCCCGAGCCATTCTCGAGAATTCCACCCCATTCCGATTGCCATCACGGGAATTAAGTCCCTGTCGCGTGCTGTACTTTCAAAAAAGCGCCCCGTACTATAAGATACAGTACTTGGGAAGTTGATAATAATCGGGAGCAGAAATTCTTTAGGAAAGAGCAGGCTAGCAGAGATTTTTTAGGAACGATAGGCTAGCAGAGATTCTTTAGGAAGAGGCAGGCTTGCGGAGATTCTTAAGGAAAAGGCGGCTAGCAGCCATTCTTAAGGAACATAACTTCCGGCTTTAGTTTCGCAACACCCCCTACAAAACACCCCCAAAATTGCACAATTTTTCCCCAGTCACAACCCACACGGACCACAAAAAAAAGTTCCGCCCCGATACGTACCGATGACGCAAAAGAATTAGCTAAAAACAGAGTCAGGCGGAGGGCCAAAATATTTGCTCAGCGGGCGGGCCGTTAGATTAAAAACTGGGGCAGCTAGCAGAGATTCTTTAGGAGAGGGCGGGCTAGCAAAGGTTATTGAGGAAAATAGCGGGTTCCTTGGTCAAATGGTGGCCAGCAAAGATCCTTTCGGAGATCTCGAAGGGCGGCTTGGCAAGCTAGCAAAGATTCTTAAGGGGTTGTCGAGGTGGAGCTGGGCAGGCCAGCAAAGATTCTTTGCGGAAAGCACAGATCTGGATCGGCAGGCTAGCAAAGATTCTTAAGGAAATCCAGGGCGACCCTAAGCAAGTTAGCAGCGATTTTTGAGGAAAGGGAAGCTCAGGCAAGGCAAGCTAGGAGAGATCTTTCCGGAGACGATGCGCAGAAAAGGCTAGCTAGCAGAGATTCTTTGCGTAAAATGTAGAACCTCGGGGCAGGCTAGCAGAGATTCTTAGAGAATTCTCAACGACCGACTAGGCAAGCTTGCAGAGATTCTTTGCCGATCGGTTTCCCCACCTCCAACAATGATAACTCGGCTGGGGCAACTGCTCGAAATTGAAGAATACACTGGTCGTCATCACGGATTAGTACAGAATTAGCAAGTTTCCGCCAATTTTCCGCGTGTTCATAGGATGGTTGCGTAGTGTTAGGGGGTTTCTGTGTCTGGCAGAATAGACACACTGAATAGGACAACCCGGGGCACATGGCTGTTGTTTGTTGTTGACGCGTAGCTGGGGGCACGACGCAGGCCACGCCCCCCGTTTCGGGCTTGCAGGGGTGCACTTTAGGGCTGGAGATGAAGCCGGGAAAAATAACTGGCCCGGAAGGATTCAAAAATCGCATGCGGCGATCAACCGGAAAAACAGCTGGGCTTAATTAGAGTGGAAAACTAGCTGGATGGGTTTAAATGGAGGATTTATCTAAATAATGCCGATTTACAGAATGCCGATTTTACACATTTTGGGTTTTACATAAAAAATACAAACCGGCTCCCCATAAAAAACATTATCCAACTTGGCCATGGCGAAGCCGCCAGATCTGAGGCTTAGCTTTATTTTTCCCAAAGAAACCGTAGTTCCACGTTACTAAGGGATCACCCTTGGGTTACTAGCACTTGTCTCTTGCCCTTCCTCAATGATCTCTGCCAGGGATCAGCTTTCGCAAAGTGTCGCTGCTAGCCTGCCGGTGATGATTGCAGTTTTCGTAAATGATCTCTGCTAGCTTACCCTACCCTTCCTGTGCTAGGGCTCTGGGTGTCAGGGCCGTTTTTGGGGTTTTGGGGAGGGGGCGGGGGACGGGGGTAAAGCATTGTGGGGATGGGGGGGGGGGGGGGAGAGGGGGGGAGAGAGAGGGGGGAGAGAGGGAGGGAGGGAAATTTGCTTTTTTTTTGGCCACCACGTGTATGGGCCAGGCTTTTTCGTAAGTGCCGCGCCTGTGGCTGCAGCCTTACCAACCGGTTGCTTAGGCATTTGGACTACGTAGAACACGTAGCCAAGCCAGTATTTACTGCAAAGCCGAAGCTTTTCAAGCAGTTCAGAAGCCGAAGCTTTTCTAGGCATTAAGGGGAGCCATCCACCCATTTTCAGGCATTAAGGGGAGCCCTGACACCCATTTGTCAGAAGGTTGGGGTGAACCGACCGACGAATTGAGGTGGAGAGGGTTGGACAGTGGGCCAGGTGGTGGGCGATTGGGAAAGCACGGCGGCGCCCGGTTCGATTACCCAAGTTTGCGGTTAATTACCCAATTTTCTTATGCCTAAGCCATGCCCAAGCATAAGCATAATTTTTCTGAAATTTTCAGATAATTGGGGTGAGAGTTTACTTTACCCCCCCCCCCAGCCGGAAAGTCCAAAAAAAATTTTTAAGGCCACCAATCGATATCCCTGAGCCCCAGCTACTGGTATAAACTGATAATGCCGATTTCAAGAATGCCGATTCTGTTCATCCAAAACAAATTCCAAGACTGTTTATAAACAGCGATTTCGACGCCTGGCCAGCGGTCAACCGGGTGGGCAACAATGAAAAAAGCCCCCCGATAAGGGCCGGCTAGCAGAGATTTTTAAGGAAAGGTCGGCCAGCAGAGATGCTTGAGGAAGCAGGCTAGCAAGGATTCTTGAGGAAAAAGCAACCTCGCAAATATTCTTTAGAACAGGCCAGGCTAGCAGAGATTCTTGGCCAACTAAGCTGTAACAACTCGAAAAACCACCTAGATAAGCGTCGACGCTTCTTACGGCTCAACCAGCAACCCATTTTTGGCGTGGAATCGAGGGGGAGCGTAGCGGAAAATCGATGAAATCAGTTACCGGCTTATCTCCGGTGTTGATAAAGCCGAAAGGCCCAATATACGCCCTTTGACAGGCCCCTGCGCTGCGTTTTTGGGCGGTTTTTCGGAGGTTCGTGTCTGTCTCGCTCTCCCTTGCTTTCTCTCTCTCTCGCCGCTTTTCTTAAAGGAAATTGAAACCGGCTGTGTGAACGGGGCCAGAAAGTTTTTCCCGTTCCCCAAGCCGTGAATCACCACGCCTTTTTGCGCCCCATCTCGGGGGTTATAATTGGAAAAAATGGCCAGACTCGACACAGAAAAATGGCAGAAAAATCGTTGCGTGAGGGCAAACAAGCAGAGATTCCTTGGGGAAACCACCCAGCGAAGAAGTTGGTGAGAGTTTGATTGAAGATTGACTAGAAAGTGGGCAGGCTGGCAGAGATCCTTAGGGATTCCCGGGGCCCGGGCTGAATGAAATAACCCTGGCAAAGGAGCCAGCAGAGGTTCTTGAGACGCAGAGGCGGGGCAGACTAGCAGAGGTTATTTAGAAAAGGGCAAGCAGAGATCTTTTATCAAGCCTGCACTTATTGATCCCAAAAGTTATGAAAATCGAAACTCCCGTGTATGTGTGCCATGATTCAGGGCAGCGACCCTGGGCAAATCGCTTGACAGTGTGAGACTATCTCTCTCTCTCTCTCTCTCTCTCTCTCTCTCTCTCACTCTCTTTTGTCCCCACATTTTGATGGTCCAGTGTCGCGCGTGTATTCGACAAACAGAGCGCCCTTTTTTGAGGTCGAGGAGACGGGGAGGAGTGGCATTTCGGAGCGGCAAACTTGCCATCTCTCTCTTTCTCGCTCTCTCTCCACCCATCTGGAATCGATTTGTCTCGGAACGAAACATGCAAGCAAACAATGCTCATACGTAGGGATCGCTTGATTCTGGATTAAAGGCCCTGGGAAGCCAAGAAACTATGTCATTTCCTGAAAAATTTCTGCTAGCCTGCCAGTTCCTGAAGAATCTCTGCTAGCTGCCATTTCCGAAAAGAATCTCCCCTAGCTGGCAAGTTTCAGTGCCTTCAAAGATCCTAAAAAATGAAAGAAATCACGAGAAAAATGAGCGAAAAATAAGTATAAAAAGCGGCACCCAACAGCTATTTTTCGCGACTACCTATCAATTTCCTGGGTGCGTCCGTTGGCGGATTGTCTCGTAGTCGGCCGCCCCTATCTTTTTTTGATGGATTTCCCGAAGGGGAATCGATTGTTTTCGGGGCTGATCGGGGTGGCCTTCAGCCAACCCCCCGAACAGCTCTAAAAACAGGGCAGGCTGGCAGACGGCTTTGAGGAATTGGCTACGGTAGGCGCAGGTTGTGTTTAGGCTTAGGCTTAGGCTTAGGCTTAGGCTTAGGCTTAGGTTAGGCTTAGGCTTAGGCTTAGGCTTAGGCTTAGGCTTAGGTTAGGCTTAGGCTTAGGCTTAGGCTTAGGCTTAGGCTTAGGCTTAGGCTTAGGCTTAGGCTTAGGTTAGGCTTAGGCTTAGGCTTAGGCTTAGGCTTAGGCTTAGGCTTAGGCTTAGGCTTAGGCTTAGGCTTAGGCTTAGGCTTAGGCTTAGGCTTAGGCTTAAACCTAACCTTGGCGTAGGCTTAGGGTTTGGCTAGGCTTGGCTTGGGCTAGGCTTAGGCTAGCACTTACACTTAGGCTTAGGCTTGGGCTTAGGTTTGGGCTTACAAGCTCGGCTTAGAACCATGGCAGGGGAGCCTATACCATTAAAGATTTCCGATAGGGCCACGACAAGCTAGCAGCGATCGTTGACCAGGCTTTGAGCTAGAGAGAGAAGAGAGAGAGAAGAGAGAGAAAGAGAGAGAAAGAGAGAGAGAGAGAGAGAAAGAGAGAGAGAGCGTAATAAAGAGATAGTACCGTTTATCCCTCAAGCATGCTAGCAGAGATTCTTTTCTTCACGCATTTATCAGTAGTGAAAAGGTGCTTTTCATCTTTGCTTTCTTTCTCTCCTCTCCGCGGCAGATCGCTGGCCGCCTGCCAGCCGTCAAAAAAAGCCTCGGCAAAACAAGGCGGGTGTCTGGCCGGGGCCAAGTTGGCCGGCTACGTGCCTCGAGGGCACGTTCCAGGCAACACCGCTTGTGACCCTGGGCGGAAGCCAAAAAAAATGTCGAAAAGGGCCGACAACACGGCGGGATGAGTGGGCACACAATGTGATCGGGGTCAGCTGGCCGGACGTTGTGCGGTTGGGATGAATTCCGGAAACGGGGTGGGGAAAAGCTCAGAAGTTAGTGCGAGCTTTAAAGGGTTCGAAAGGGGTCAGGACTTTGTTGGAAATCGCGCTGGTGTTGTCCAAAACAAATTTGTTGGCCTGGGTTTTCCTAAGGAATCTATGCTATGCTGCGTTTTTGAAAGAATCTCTGCTAGCCTGTCCTTTCCGAAAGAATCTCTGCTGGCCCGCCGTTTCCCTAAGGATCGCTGCTAGCTGCCTTTCCTAAATAAGCTCTGCTAGTCTGCCATTTCAAAATAATCTCTGTTAGCCGTTTTTCCAGAAACCCCGCCGTTTCCTATAGAAAACTTATTAAAACCAACTTTCTCATGGCGCCGCGATGACGATGGGCAGCAAATTCCGGCGATGACGTCCAGGGGAAAAGTCGGAATGCGGGCCAAGGATGGGGAGGGGGCCGGGGATTTGGCCAAAACTCGAGTAGAAGGCACCGTATCCAGGCGACAAGAAAGAATCATAAGAGGCGAACCCGCGTAATGGGGGGTGGGGCAAAAATTGCCAGGCTCGTGGAGGCGCCCGGGTTGCTAAATTCGGGATTTTGGGGGTGAATGGGGATGTACATAGCAGTAGCTGGGATCGGGCGAATTTTCAGAGGTTCTTTGGGAAGGGCAAGCTAGCAGAGATTATTGGGGAAAGGTCGGCTAGCAGTGATCTTTTAAAAAATCACTGAAAAATCTGTGATTTTCGCAACGTTGCAATCCCGTGACGAATCTACGGTAGGAAAGGTGCAAAAATCCCGGGCTTTCATCCGGGATTAGCCGGCTCAACGGATCCTGAGGAGGGTCGCCAGTAACCTGGAGGAATAACAATTCCGGTGAATGAGAATAGCTGACCGAAAGGCGAGAGAGGGAGAGAGAGAGAGAGAGAGAGAGAGAGAGAGAGAGAGATAACCATTTTTTCAGAACGATCAACTCACCGAAACATTTCTGCCCCTCGGCTATTCAAATAATCCGCACAGCACAAAACTTCTGGAGCGCGTAGATCAATTGTTTGGGCGAGGAGGCGACAGGTTGCTGTTTTCCTCCGGTTTTCCGTCTTGTCTCGCGATAACCATATCAGCAACACTCCCGCACCAAGGACAATCGCTCTCGCCGCGGCCCGACGAATTTAATGCGGCGGCCCTGCAAAAAAAAGTGTCATTTTTTGGCTATAAATGGGAAGGTCGCGAAAATTGGCCAATGACCTTTGCCAACTTGCCATTTCCCAAAGAATCTCTGCTAGCCTGCCATTTCCCAAATAATCTAGCGTGCCTTTTCCTAAATAATCTCTGCTAGCCTACCCTTTCCCAAAGAACCTCTGCTAGCCTGCCATTTCCTGAAGAACCTCTGCTAGCCTGCCCAGCTCGATAGATCGAAACTCTTCAAACAAATGACAAAATGTAACAACAAACCCGAAACTTTTCGCCCATCAATTTTGGCCACGCGACCTTGGCGAGCAGTAAAAAATAGCCGCCCCCCTGCCCGCGACATCCAAAACCAATAAACCCCGGGCGGATGGATGTGCAAATAAAATCCGGGGGCACCCGGTTGATTTTAGGTTCCGCTGAATTTTGTTATGGCAATTTTACAAAAAAAAACCCATATTTTAACTAGAGAACTACCTAAAAACTTCGCAAAGTTCTCAAAGAGTCGGAATTTTGGTCAACAACGGCCACTTCTGGTCGAAAATCTATATTTTTAATGTTTAACCAGGGTTGAAAAGCCGCTTCGCGACTTTTCAACCCTGGCCCTGTCGAACCCATAATATTCTTCACTCTGCATACGTTTCTCGAATTCCCTGCATTGAAAAAATGAAAAAGGCCTCTCTCTCGCATTATATATAGGCTACCGTCACTTCCGGAGTATGCTAATTTTTCCTAACAAAGAGATCGGCCGATTTTTCAACAAAAACTTAATTTTAATGTTGAAAATAGCAGAATTTGCAACATTTTATATGCCTGCAGTCATCCCAGAACCATTACGCACCTAATGACGTATCATACGTCGCTTAATACCCTTCCCTTCTTGAGATATCTTCCGGACACCCTGACGGAAGTTGCATGCAAAGTGGCACACACACACAAACACACAGACACTATTTTTTTATATATAGTAGGATAAAAAGTAAAGCTTTTACTCTTCAGAATAGTAAAAGAACAGTTTAAAAACACTACCGTTTCTATATTTAAAAAACTGGTTGCTAAGAAAAAAAATTTTCAGGCGCGTGTCACAGGCTTGGGATCAAGCTAGTTTCTCAGGCTTGCGCCCAGGAATAACGAAGAAGCTGGTCGCTGGGCTTGTGTCGCAGGTTTAACGACGAAGCTGAACCCGCGGAGGTGGATGGAAGGCTTCGTGATGAAGCCACGACTGAATCTTGTCCGGCTGGCCGGAAGGTGAAGCCCGTCGTTGAAGCTGATTTGGCAGGCTAAATGACGAAGCCAGTGGCCGACGCCATAGCGGCGGGCTTAATATGAAACTTGCGCCGGCCCTAACTATAAGGATAAAACTATCATCTGGAGCAGGCCACCGAAGGTTAGACGACCTGATTCCTGAAGCACGCGCTGCGGATCTGAAGAAATCTTAAGGGCAAAAAAATGCATCATTCGATGTGACAATTAGTCAAAGATATTTATAAAAACATGAGAAAAATGTATATATGACTGGATAGCAGCGCGTTTATCACAGACCGGTCAACTAGTAGATCACCAAGGCGGGAAATGGGGGTGCGAAGGAAGGATACAGGGAGGGAATAGGGCGGAAATGCTAGTATACAAAAAGCATGCCCATTAATTAGTGAACCCGGGGCATATGGGAAAACAAGCCTATAATTAAATTAATTAACGATTGGTTAGTGAGGAAATTGTGATCATTGCTTGAGGTTTTGAGGAGGGCGAGCAACTTATTAGAAAAACAACCCAAGTTTACTTACATGAGAAGCAGGTGCTTGCGCATTATCGGGGGGCGCTAATTCTTTCAGATTAGTCCAGAGATGCCTAGTAACGGACCATTAACTGTTTTCATCACGTCTTTAGTAGATCTAACCACATCTAAAGAAAGTTCTCTCAACCCCGACAAAGAAAATCGAAATTCGGCTTGAAAAAATCTTTTTTTTGTGTTTTTAACAAAAACTTGAAGAAGCCCCCCGATAATGCGAAAGCACCGTGAAACTAGGCGTGAAGCTGGCGAAACATCACAAAAGAGTGTAAAAAATGACAATCCAGATTATGACACGACGAGGAATGGAAGAAACATAGCTCATTGGGGGTGACACGAAAGATATCGAGCCGTTGGGATAATGCACATAGAATGATGGACCCGTAATGTAATGGAATACCTATGCCAACCGCGAAAAACAAGAAGTAGATCAAAAATGTAGATCGGCCGCTACAGGGCACCCTCGTCCGTGTCAGTGTCTATGAGCAGCTCCTGGGTGTCGCCGTCACGGTCGGTGCGCTGAAAAGAAAAAAATAGATAGACATTTGAAATTGGCGTACCACTAATCGCGAGGTTTCGCGTTTCCCTTCTAACAGCGCGGCGCCGATGAAGGAGATTGTGATCGGGCAGGCGGCGATCAGCTCAATCGCCGTCGGGATTCGGCCACGAAGCCCTGGAATTCCGGATTGAAAAATTTCCTCAAAACGACTAATAAAAATGCATTCAAAATCGAACCTGCATCCGCCAAAAAGGAGAACGGGATCGATAGGGTCATCGAGAGGGAGGCCGATAGAGAATCCGTCATCCCGGCGCCGAGCAGCCACAGGTAGTCGGCCAGCATCGTACCTAAAAGATTGTAATGCATTTCGGAGCCAGTTTTGATAAAAAAAATCGGCGTACATAGGATAACAGGAGCGGGGGACTAAAATTACTATTTTAAACTTTGGAATTGTTGTTGGCTTTCGCGAATGCATGGTTAAAACGTCAAAAAATATACGAAGGGTAATAGAAGAGTTTTATAGCGTAACCGTCATTTTTTTCAGCCCCCGTTATCCTATGTGCACCAAAAAAAATCACAAATTTTACATCAGCATCAGGGAAAACGCACCAAACGCTCCGGCCAACAGCGTCGAGCCGACTTGAAGTTGATTGGGCAGCGGGTAGAGGCTCTCCAACTTGGCCGCGTCGACGACGAACAGCATCGGCGTGCCGACGAGGACGGCGAGCAGTCCAATTGAACCTAAATTTAGGAATCATAATTTAATTTTGAAATTGTTCGAATTGAAAAACCCTCAGCGATAACTTACCAAACATCAAGTCAATGTCCAGCGTTCCGTAGAGCGATTGATAGCGGGCGTAGGCGGTCAGATAGAGCGCGTAGCAGACTGCAGAGATCTGAACTGAAAATGTAGCTGAAGAGGTTCAAAGAACGCACCTGCGCGAAAAACGCTCCCCAAAACCCGAGCGAAAACTCGGAGACCAGGGCCACGCCGCAGAGGTTCAGAGCCACGAGGATCGCCTGAAAACTCATTTAATCCAAAAAAAAACTGCAAACCTTTGTTAGGGTGAAGCGCTGCCCGTCAACCGGGATGCAAACGGCAAAAACGAGCACGAACAGGGAGGAAGAGGACGATATCAAGTTCAGATCGGCCACCGACGTGAAGGCGAGCGCCGTTTGGAAGGTGAACGAGCAGACGAGCCACTAAAAACGGTGCGGTAGAATAAAAAACCCGCCAAAAACCGACCATTGGCGCGAAGAAGAGGAGCGTCCATCGAATATGCCGTTGAATCGTCCACGAGCACGAAATCGTGCATTCTGTCGGATCGTAGGGCCGTCGCGCGTGCCGAGCCGCGTCCGCTTCTCGATCAGGCATTCGGCGGACCTGAAAAAAGGACATTTTGAAGGCAAAACGACCAAAAACGCACCTCTCTCTGCTCGGCGAATCGAATTGTTCGCTGTCGAGTCTCCTCCAGCGTCGACTCGTTATCAGAAGACGTCATCGTTTCGAACCCTTCGACGCTCTGAAAATAAATGAAATTCACGGTCTAATAAGGATAAGAGTGCAGAAAGAAAACCACACAAAAGCCCACCAACGAGTCACCCAAGTCCAGATCCTCGAGAAGGATTTTGTAGGACTTCTGAAAGCAAACGGAGGTGCATGGGGCACGCAAATTGAGGCATACCTCGGTCGGCGGCTCGCCAGGCTTCTTGAGGAGGTAGCGGAGGATGTAGACGGACAGCATGCAATTCTTCAGCCACGACACGAAGAACGGGCGGCGGAAGTGCTCCTCGATGAAGATATACTGAAAAATTTGATTAAATGCTGAAAATTAGAGCAAACCCGAAGAAGTTCGGAGGACAGCACCCACAACACGTTGACGACGAGCAGAATGAGGAGGCCGAGCATACGACGGCTCAACCCGAGCTCGCGACGGCGCTCCTCCGAGCCACGGAACACCAGATCCGGCAGGTCGTGGCTCGGCGACGGCATAAAACCCTGAAAATGAGAAGGGTAATCGGATTTTTGACGCGTGAAAGATGAAAAGGTCAAGCCGAATTTGTAGGTCAATAATCCAGGTGATTTCAATGAGCGTCACGAGCTTAATAGCGATTCCGAGCCGAAAGAAAGGAAGGACATGCAAGAACAGTCCCTTGAGCTGCTAATCTAGTTATTGGATTGGAGCCCGCCAGCATTTCTGAGGGTACGCATGCTCCGGTAAACGGTTGATCCCGTGCGTCCATAACATCAGATCAGCTTCGGCCTTCGAATTGAACAGTCAATGTGAAATAAAATGTTTTGTAACATTTCTACGAGCAGATTTATATCAAAAGACACTCAAGTTTTATTGAAATACACAGGAAACTGGCTCACAATCGATTTTTTTGCAAAACGATTTTATACAATTCAGGATGTAGCCATAGTCGAAATTGGCAAAAAGCCGTGAAAAGTTAAAGGGCTAGTTCAACTTTTAGAGCTTGGGCTGGTACCTTGGGAAACAATTGACGTAGGCACAGTGCGCCCTAACAATCCCCCATTACGACAGCTATTAGAGATCGGGGAAATTTCCGGAAATGAGAGAGGTGCAGACACAAAAACGCAGAGAGGGTTCGAGTATAAGATCTGAATATAAGAAATAAACCATTCAACGCAAATGCCGCCAAAATTTAACCGATTTTCAGCTGCACGTAGCTGAATCCGTTTTCGTTGAAGGTGACGCTCTTCCCAATCTCTTGGTTTTGGATGAGAATTTCGGCTTTGCCCTCGGAAAGCAGTTGATAGGGCTAAAAATGGTTTGTGATCGCGGGATTGAGATATTTACCGTAGCCCATGCTTCGTGACCCAGGCGGCATAAGTCAAATTGCCGGATGCTGGCTTCGGCGCAGCGCGTGACGCTCCATTTCTAAACGGATAATGAAAACCGAGAATTGCCTTTCGTACCGCATCGACCACCACGACTTCATTTCCCGCCTCGCCAGGGCCTCGAACATTCAGGAACCGATAGCTCCCAGGTGTTATGTCAGTCGCTAAACATAAATATCCAATTTCATAAATTTTTGCTCACGCGTATTCATGATCAGCACCTGGAACGCGGCTATCTTCTCGTAACGTTTGCGCTCGACTTTATCGAGTGCCTAAAAATTCTTATGGAAAAGATAAAAAAATAACCAGCAGATCACTTTTCCGTGTCCACCATCCTCGATAATTGTTTTCCACCAATCGTCGAAATCGGCATGTTCGACATCTAAAAAGTTGAATACATTTAGTCAAATTTTTTTTTACATACTTGTAGTCAAAATCCAGTTGTACTCTGCGATCGCTTCTCAGGTAATCTACGCAAATCGGACTAAGCGATTTGGGTAGCCATAGTTCCGCGAAATTCTGAATACTTGAATTTCGGCCAAACCAAGAAGGAACGTACTCCACAACCCAAGCAAATGTTCATCTTGATTCCCGTGGCTCGCTCCCACTTCTTGCGTTCACACACCAAACAATCGAATAGCCTGCTCGGGCGGATCGGCGGCTTCTTGCAGTTCTAAACTAACGTTTCAAACTAGAAAAAAATAGGCAACCTCTGGCAAGTTATATTGAACCATGGTTATTTCGACTCGCTGGCTGTCAAATGCTTTCTGTAACACGTAATTTTCTAAAATACAAAAACCAACCTTTAGATCGTTTAAGATTTTGTTTTTTGCCTTCTGGTCGGGAATCGGTTGCCCACACTGCGCGTCTTCTGGATTCTAGAGCAAGAATTGACATAATTTGCAAGGACAAGTACTTTTGCAATATCGAGGGGGAAGGGTTTCGCATGCAGAAATGCCTAATAACTTAGGTACTATTGTTTAAAGGTGACGTCTAAATATATTTCAAGTGAAACCAACAATCAAAAACATTTTTTTTCAACACCTTGATCGAAAATTGACCATGTTTGGTCGAAAATTCGATATTTTTGTATTGTTCAACAAAAAAATTAAAAATTCCATCCTCAGAAAAAAAAGTTAATGCGGAATGCCCCCAAAGCATGCCCCCCTGCCCCGATATTGCGAAATAACTTTAAAAAAAACCTCGCCGGGGTCCATCTCTTTTGAATAGTTGTGATCGTTCAGGGCTGAAGTTGAGGCTGTAATCATCGTGGCGTGCGCTGGCACCTGAAATTGTTTTATTTCACATGGAAACACGAACGACAAAAACAACGAAATATAGAAAAATCAGATCTCAAACTTCCATATATAAAAAATAGCATAATTTTGTGGCGGTCTCCGTGTGAGGCCGAATTCAACACGAAGGGGAAGGAGCTAGAATTTGTACCTCGAAGATTCAGGACAATTCGACCCCCGAGCCCAAAATTATCAAAACCGATCCTCAAAAATGAACTTCAGCGGCGAAAAAATATCGGGTTTTGTGTAATTTAGGGGGTGCAAGTTCATTATTGCTGGTTTGGGGGCATGGTTAGCCAGGTGGCGCGCGTTGGGGTGCGCTAATTTTTCACCTAAGCCATATAAGTTTCATGAAAGCCTTTTAATCTAATTTTTCCTTTATGTTGTCGGTGTGTTTCATTTCTCAAGGGAATTGGGGTTAGGTAAGGCATCTGAAACTGTGAGCGACGTCGAAAAGCCGGAATTTTGGTCATATTGGGTCAAGCAAAACGATTTTTCGACTTAAAAAATAAATTTTTATGGCAGGACAGGAACCAATTTACAAACACATCCGCTATTAATATAAAAATGGTAGGCCTGTGCCCCAAAAAGCTAGGTGTCGCGATCTTGGTGTGCAATGGGCCTCCGCATGACGCTCAGATATGAGATTGTACATTTTCGACATTGGATTTGTTTTTGCGAAAATCTCGGACACCTCTTTGCTACGAGAAAATAGAATACTCCGGAATCGGGGTTGCCTATATAAATCCGATATTTTTTTCCCGTTTTTTTTCAGCGGAACTCGGGAAGAACTATACAAAGTATAGACCATCATCAGGGCTGGAAAACAGCGAAGCTATTTTTCAACCCTGTGGTCAATCAATAAATCCCAAACCCGGCCGTCGTCGTTTGATTCCCCTGTAGAGCACGATATATCTAAAAGCATAATTTTTCAGGAAGCAAAACTTTGCTAGAAATTGTCTTAAAAACTAAAAGATCAGTGAAAACTAACCAAGGCCGGCTGGGCGTTTTGCTCCCTGAACTTCTCCTCCGATTCTTCCTTGACAAATGACCGGTTCAATTGGACGTCGCCTTTTGAGCGCCGCGAGGCCTTGCGGACGAACAACATGTACTTCTCGACAACCTCACAAACCTGAACATGATTTTCAGCGCTTCTTTCGGAAAAGAAAAGGCAATAAAAAATAGCGTACCTCCGCCAGGGTTTCGCAAAACGCCATTTCAGCTTCTAACATCCGAAATTCGGCGAGGTGTGTGCGGCTGTGAGGCTGGATGTCGGCACGGAACGCGCTGCCGATCGTGCAGACTCGCGGAATTCCACTGAAAGTAAGGAGTACCGAAAAGCAGATATCAACCCTCACCTGGTCATCGCTTCCAGGTGCATTTGGCTTGACACCGACAAAAACATCTTCTTGTTGACGCCAAAGTAGTCGTGCTTTTTAGCGTGCACCGTAAACGTTTCGCCGGCCCCTTCACAATCGTTGCTCGTCAGCACCGGCGTGTCGATATGCACGTAGTCGTTTTCCTACAAAAGAGAATGATGAAGCACGCCATTTTCACCTCGAAAAACGTATGCGTCAACATTGTCAGTCTAGAGCGGAGTCGCATTATGGCGGCGAAGCCCGGATGTCTGGCCCTCAAATGCACCGCTTGGCGTATCGTATCCGCAGATTTCGGCTCGTAGTCAGGCTAAACAGCACAAAAACAGTGAGAAACGATTCAAAAAGTCGAACCTACATTCTCATCAGTGGCACAAATTCTGAGCTGCTCGGCGTGCAATTCCATGTCTTGCTCTGCACCGCGACTCTTGGCGCAGTTTCCGTTGACCGCAATCGCCGCACCAACTGGGACGTTCTTGTACACGCTCTTCGGCACGACTACCTAAATCACGATTTAAAGTAAGGTAACGATCACGCTAAAATGGCTAAAACAAACGCACTTGGTGGTGCTGTTGGAAATGCAGTCATGAACTCGCACGAATGACACCTTGGAAAACTTCGACGAGCGAACGACCTAGCCCTAAACTTTTGTGTAGGTATATAAAAGCCTGATACCTCAACTTCAGCATGCCCGCATTCTTGTTGTTGCTCGACGGCCTCGCTGAGGGTGGAACACGCCGACGCCGGCGATCCTGGCAGCAATCACGGCAACATGCTAGAAAAGTAGAATAGGAACACGTTAGCGCGCAAAGTTTTCAGTTACAACTGAGGGCATTAAAAAGCAGCATTTCATAACGCCATTTACACAATGTTTTTCGAACGCTGAAGGTAATTTCGAAAGATATTTTATGATCAAGCGTTGCTCACGCTGTTACTTAATGCAAGAATCGTGTTTTCCCCTTTCAAACGGATCAGGCATTAGACTGGCTTTGCGCCCACACGCGACAATGAGAAAAATTAGCCAATTTGTATATATCCACGATTCAAGAGCCGGCCACAGGGGGAGATCAAGCCCAAAATCACAAGCTTGGGCTAAAAAGAATATCTTTGACCTAAAAAAGACATTTAGGATAGCTGGAGCTGAGGGGGCCGAGGGAGCCGGGAGCTCAAGAAGCTTAGGGAGCCCCGGATGGTATATTAAAGTATCATTAACCTTAATTTTGAACTATTTATACTATTCTTAGTATATTACTCCAAGGTCTAATACGATTTACGGCTTTTCTGAGCTCATACTGCAAAAAAGCACGTGGCTCCCGTAATAAACTGCCCCTAAAAAGAGTTTTGGTTTTGCAGCAAGTTAAACGGAAGTAGTCATGGAAAAAAGTGAAGTGAATACGCTAAAGCCCAAGTGAATAATTTTATAATTTTTCCTGAAAAAGAGGCTCAGATACAAAATTTCATAATCTTTCTTCAAAAAGACTGAATGTATAATTTGCTTTAATATTATGCGTAAAAAAAGATAAATTCCTCGAAAAACAGTCTTTTGCATGTTAAAAAGGATGCATTTTTACTAAGTTCTTCTAATGAATAACGAGGCTGTCGCAAATCGCAGAAAAAGCTGATTCAGCCCAAAAATAGAAATTATCATTCGGTGCTACAGCAATTCGGAATTGGAGTAAAGCTTTGAATCACAAAAGTTCTGATGCGGTTGAATCGATAAGGATTTAAAGTGGAGGAAGAGCTATGGGTTGCAATGATTCGAGCAACCCTGCTATATCAGCAAATGCAACAAAAGCCCTCAACCAACAGAAAAGGAAGAAAAAACAGAAAGATTCGTATTTCTAAATATGGCCCGATATTTTGAATTCAGAATGCGCGGTACGGATGGGAAGAACTGCCCCCATGAATTTTAGCAACGAATTTGGGCACCCCGGGGAAAGCTAATTTTGCGTCAGGCATATTTTGAACCACTCCACCAAAATACATTTTGCGCAACTGTCGGTGGAAAAAAATAAAAGCTTTCGAACATGTAAAGGTTGTCCTAATAAAAAAGGCCACGCTGGCATTTTCGCCAATCCGATTGACTTGAAATCTTGAACCGAAGCGCAGGAGGGAATTTAAAAATTTCCAGAAACTTCCGGGGGGGGGGGGGAAACCAAATTTTTTCGGCCCAAGTCTAAATTTTTTTTTCTAAATAGCGCATGCGTTTCTAAATTGTTTTAACTATTCCTGAGCATAAAAACTACCCACATTTTCATTCAAAAATTTAATTTTAGGTCGAAAAACCCTATAGAACCTTTAGGATTAGCGGGGGAAGACCCAAAATGACTAAATTTTCGACTTTTTCAAACTTTTTTTGAAAGGTTTTTCTACTTTAAATATAGTTAAAATTTACCAAAAACAATGTGAAAACACTTTATATTTGATTACTAGGTCCACCGGGCGAACCAGGAAAAAAATTTATTATTTTTTTACAAAGTTACGCTAAAAATATCGATTTTTCGACAAAAAAATGGCGTTCTTTTGATAAAATTTCGACTTGGTGAAAATTTTTTCAATCACCTCAGGGAAGGGGGTTGTATTAGTTTACTCAAAAACATTATGAAAATACTTCCTGTTAAGTTGCTAGGGATCCATAGACCAATATCAAGTTTTTTTTGCAATACCATTATAAAGTCCTTTATATTGGAACGAGTGGACACCACTTTGCGGCCGGTTTCCACTGGACCCCGTCTAGGACCCATAACTTAAATACCCCCCTTTTTAAGCTTGCGGCAGAAGAACGTCGGTCAAGGAGCGATTCTTTGGCGCGCGGAGCGAGGGCCAGCGTGACGCTTGAAACATTGGACCTGTTGCGCTAGTTACTGGTTTTTTTTTTCTCCCGGATTTGGCCTAGAGCCAGCGGCCCCCCCTATTTTTTTCATGTGGCGCCAAAACGAAGGCCAGGCCTAAACGGGCCAAACACGATCATCCGTCGTAGGAGGCCTTCTGGCCACTTTACAAAATTCGAGTTTTGAGTCTGAATCCGCTGAAAATCTGTAAGATGATAAGATGCGCGTGTTCCCTACTAACGGATACATAAGTGTTACAAATTACAGACCGAAATTCGATCAGGGTTTCGAGTTTTGCCCCGGACACCACGGCTCGCAGTGCACTTTGTTAAGGATTTTTACTTTGGCAAAGGTCGCTTAACGGGGGGAAAGCAATAACGGGGGTGAAAACCATTTTTCCCTTTTAGGGACCCGTTGTGCCAATTCAAGCATGCCATCGGACAGAGCGTCGAAAAAAATTACTAACATAATTAATTTCGGCCCGAAATAATGTAATTTAAATCCTTATTAGAGCAACGAAGCTGTGGGCCGTCCATGACGTATGACCATAAGGTGCCAGTAGTTTTGGGCACTTTGGCTGTTTTAACGGAATTTCAGGAATGCCATCAAATAGAGCATCAAAAAAATATACTAAGGGATTTAATTTCAGTCCGAAATCATTTATTATAAATCCTACTATATATAAAAAAATAGTGTCGGTGTGTAGAAACTTTGCATAAAAACCCGGGTTCCAGCCATAACTGGAAGGGGAAGAGATTTTATGGTTCCGAAGTGAGGTATTTAGGGGTATTCGAGGGCGTAGAATACTGCACACTTTTTCCAAAATTACGTTTTATCCCTTATTTAAACGTTTTTGAAACCTATGGAAATAGACTAATTTGCATACGGGTATTAATTAGCATAGACCGGAAGTGGGCTATATAAATATATATAAAGAGGCAGCAGGAGTTGTTTTTCATTTTTTTCGTCTTCTGAATGGAGGACAATTATGCAAAGGGAAGAATAGCATTGGGTGTCCGAGACGGGGCCAGGGTTGAAAAGTCGCGGAGCGGCTTTTCAACCCTGGTATTGATGAAAATTACAATATGCAAAGTGTTCGTGTACCAAGGGTCCCGCAGAGACCAGGGTTTTTTAAAGTCGCGAAGCGGCTTTTCGACCCTGGTTAGTTATTAAAAAACAAAACCATAGGCTGGTCATGAAGTATAACCATAAGGTGATCATCATTTTAGGCATTTTCAGCTTTTTCCTCGAGATTTCATTAGTGCCATCGGATAATGCGTCGAAAATTATACTAAGAAACTTAATTTCTGCCCGAAATCCCGCAATTTAAAATTATTACTTTATTAAGCTAAAAAGTTTAATCAATTTAAAATCGCTAAAAATGACGTTTTTTGGCCTGAAATTAAATCCCTTAGTATAATTTGCGACGCTCTTTGCGATGGCATTTTCAAAATAGCAGAATATCCTTTATCAAGACAAAAATTGTTTCCACCCCCGTTAGTTGCCCCCCGTTAAGCGACTTTGACCTTTCACTTTTTGCTTGTAAAATCCTTAAATGCAGGGCTTTCGCGATAAAGAAAAATGCGTTTTTGGCGAATATGTTTCTCCACCTCCATATCTGGCCTGCCCGCACTCAAGAACTACGGTATTTTCAATAAAAAAGGACGGCGTCGTGATGAAAAATAAACCCTAAATGAATAATCAAAATGTTTTATCGTGTGAAAATCAGCCATGTGTATCAATATAAATCCCTGTAAAAAATATTTTATCGCGGAAAACGGAGTGAATGATAATTAGTCGGCATTCGATTGTTTTTCTAATAATAATTCTAATACCAATAAGTAACATAGTTGTGCCAATCGATAGGGTCGTCCGGGGTCCAACAATACTGCGAGCCTGCGCGCCAAAATTGAGCGTCTAATGGCAGGTGAGCATTTTGGATGCAGCGATAATAAACCCAAGGTTCTTCGTTGCTGCGTATGCATACACTGACGGTGGCATGATCGCCTTCCGATGACACTGAGCACACTTTTTGAAGACTTGCCTCCAGTTCAGCTTGTTCCTAGGGAAGTTTACGGAATTTGTGCAGTTTGCACTTACAAACTGCTTTTGGAGGCGAAACTGAACTTCTGTGATGCGTTGGTGGTGTTTTTTTGGCGGTCGGTCCTGAAGCAGGAATTTATGGAGAATGGAAAATTTTAGCTTTTTTGATTTGTCATGTTAGCATTCGAGTCATCAGCCTACCAGAATCGCTTTCGTAAGCCACAAGGTCCATTCCACGTCGCTATCGAGGGTGTCGCCGTAAGGCAAGTGAAAGACGAAGTGCCGTGTCGTCGGCAACTGGGTATATCGTACATAAATTTTTATACATACTCCAACCAGAACAGGTTTAGCGGAGGCGCTTTCTGTTTTTCCACCGATTGATAATACATAATGTATTTTTATATTGTTTTTAGTAGCTTTTGATTGCTAGTAAGTCATAAAAACCTGCTCAAAATTTTGAAAATTCGAAAATTTACTTTTATAGGTTGACCCAAAAAAGTCAAAAATGTTTGACGTTTTTATTATTTTTGTATAGTTTTTAGATCTAAAAACCATCTAAAATACTATAAAAATGGTTTAGATTTTTTCATAGGGCCGTAGAAAATCACACCAAAAAATTTTGGTTAGCCCCCAGCGTACATTGCATACAAAATTAGATTTTCGGCGAGTTGGTTTTCGGCGAGAAGGTTTTTCGGCGAGATGGTTTTTCGGCGAACTGGTCCGATACCGGCCGGACGCCCTTTTGGTATCCGGGAAGTCACTACCCCAAAGATGGCTCTATTGTTTTCCATGAGGAAACGAATTTTTCGCTAGTATTCGCCATGATTCGCCATGATACGGATTTCGGGGGTAGTGTCTTTCGGGAAAGGATAAAGGTTA
This sequence comes from Mesorhabditis spiculigera, assembly GCA_958295435.1. Classification (NCBI taxonomy): domain Eukaryota; kingdom Metazoa; phylum Nematoda; class Chromadorea; order Rhabditida; family Rhabditidae; genus Mesorhabditis; species Mesorhabditis spiculigera. The sequence goes on from CATQJA010002567.1 coordinate 175,864, forward strand.
ACGCTTCGTCACGCGTGACCAAGCGCCATCACGAGAATCATAGCTCGAAACAATACGAGTCACGAAACACGTTTCCCGAAACTCGAAGTCCCGAAAAATCGGAACGCTGACAATACCTGCAGAAATTTGGGCATCTTATAGGAGCTGTTTAAGCGCTTTTTTGCGGTTCCGAGTTTCGGGAAGCTTTTTTTCGGGAAACCCATTTCGGGCAAATTGGTTAACCCCACTGCGAAAAAGTAGCTTACCGACTCGAACAGCAACTCCAGTGTCCGTTCATTAAGCCTCTTATAGCTCATCATGACCTGAATGGAGATTTTGGCACAATTCTCAAATTTTGGGGTTTTGGAGATACGTTTAATATTTAGAACAAAAAACACTGCGGCCTCGAAAAAATTTCCCTAATAGTTTTTCGACTGATATTGTATTGGCTCGACCTGGTGAACATTTTGACGCATAAAAATCCGAAAGCCGTTCCGTGTCCATATACGGCCATATGTGCCTCACAGCGGTCCATATTTTTTTTGAACAAGCTGAAACCCACGGCCGTCTCCGCTGCGCAGCCACTCCATTGAAGCCAATCCAGTTTGCTTTTCAAATTGGATTCGCTAGCGTCGTCCGCAACCAGGGCAAATGGTCGCTTGAACAATTCCAGACTGCCGGGAGGCCACTAAGAATTGATTTATAGCTGAACTTTACATTCCTCCTGCCAATGAACAAGAACCAAATATCAACAGCTGATGATAAAATCGAGTTACCTATATAATGCCGATTGACATAATGCCGATTTTCATAATACCGACATTATAATGCGGATTTTCATAATGCCGATTTTCCATAATGCCGATTTTTGAAATGCCGATTTTACAAAATACCAATTTTCAGAATGCCGATTCTTATAGTGCCGAAGCCGATAATGCCGATTTTGCGCCTTTTCGCCGGGCGCTAAGCCATTTTTCTCTTCTCTCACATTAGGTTTTGGTGATATATTCCAAGTCTTTCTAATGAAGTCTCTAACCATTATTTGTTACACAAAAACTTTCAAAATTTTCATAGAAAGAAATTTCCGCTGACAGTTATCGGAGACTGAATTTTCGAAGACCGTTTCGATTTTTGATTCAGGGTAATTCTCCAGGAAAATCGAGGTTTCACTATTTTAAAAGGTGTTATCGCTGTGTTAAAATTGACAGCATAGACTTTTCGGGAAAATTGGGAATATCAAAAACTAGGATTCATCGGGAGTACAATGGCTTAGCACCCTAGGCAAAGTCGCAAAATCGGCATTTTGAGAATCGGCATTATGAAAATCCGCATTATGTAAATCGGCATTATGAGGTGTCGGCTCTGTCCCGAATCTGAGCCGCTCTCAACTCGAGGCATCGGAAATGATCTACATCACCCGAAAATGGTACTCGTTAGTGGGTATAAAATGAGTTATTACATCTTGTTGGTAAAAAGGATGATTGCCGGTTGGTGCCAATAGTGAGCCAGGGGACGCGCGCTTGCGTAACATTTTCGCCCAATACATAAATGGGTAGCCGGAAACCAGCAAAGTCGCTACTGACGTATATTGCAGCTTCTCACCCGAACTTCGTCGCGCCAATCTTTTGGCCAGATCGCCGGGTCCGCCGAAAAGTCTGAGACGTTGACGCTGCTCGCTTGTGGTCGTGTACCGTAGAAAAGCCGATTCAACAGCTCGATCGCCCGCCCATACTTGATATCATGTAGGCAAACGCGTTCTTCGAATGTTGCCCGAGATTCACTAAACAAAGCCATTTCGCTAATTGGTCATAGGGGAATCCTGGCCCCAGGGTTTTTGGGCGGTTCCATTTTCATACGCGTTAAACCGAAAAAGGAAAAAAATTCAACATGTTTTATGTAGTTTTTCTGAATTTCTCCTCCCCCATTAACAGTCAAGAACCACTTGAACCGGCGTACAAGTCTATAAAAACGGTCCAGTTTTAATTAGCCGGCCTACCCGAGATTATAGAAAAAAGTCGGCAACCGCCCCCACTATAATAACCGTCCCCCGTTAACCTGGAAGCACCGAAAATTCTCTCTGAAAGGCCCGATTTGGATCATTTTTTACCCCCTGCTCAACAAAATGCGATTTGGAGAAAATGATTCTCGAAGACCCTAATCCCTCAGGAATTTTCGAAAGATGGGTCTTGTTCTGAATTTCAAGCTCTATCTAGTGAGAGATGACACACTGCACAATTCCAAGATCACCTAAAAACCGGTCATTGTGAGTGCAGCTTAGGAGTAGGTTGTCATTCTGCCTAAGCCTAAGCCTAAAAGCATACGCTAGTGTAATTATCGGGGGTTTTCATAGCAAAATGTTGGAAAAGAATCGATTTTACTTCAAGACCGGGCGTTAACCAACTTGAGCTACACCAAAAGATTGTGAGCACATGTTGCAATTAACGAAACGTGCTTTGAGATTGTCAGCGTTCTTGCCTGCTTCACAGAGGGACGAAAATTTGAGACATACCCAGCTTCCATCAAAATATCACCAACTCCCGCCATCTTCAATCCAAGCTGCATAACGCCCGGCCAGCTACATTCGCATTCAATTTGTATAAGTCCCTCGATGCTGTAGCACGCGACGAACAAGAAATTGCCCTGAAATCGTTTTGAAGGCACCTCTTTATCCTATCTGGCGTGTAATGTTATAAAGCGGCTGTAATTTTGCATAGCCTCTGAAATTTCTACCTTCGACAACATGGTAATGCTGATAAGCCGAATTTTTCGACAAGTTGGAATTGGTGTACTCCGGCGGGCCATGGTCCGCTGCTAAAATGCGTAATTTTGAGCGTACTTTCCGGGTTTTTGATCGTTTTGATGAAAAGATAGCACAAACCTTTGTGGCCTTAAAAAGCGACGCTTTCTCCAGAAAACCCAGGTGGGCATGGGCGGCTTGCTGGAGGTCGGTTGGCAGTTTGGTAAATGGGAACGGCATCGTCAACGGGCTTCGTTAGAAAATGAGCTACTCGACCGCTGGAATTATTTGGCAACGCAGATGGCCTGGCCCCTTATTTGAAACCGGGATGCCGAATTGCCTGGGGTTTTGTTTGGCTCCTCGCAGCATTAATATGTGTAGCTCAGAGAGAATTTGCTGCGATAATGATAATGACAGTACCAAGTCCCAAGGAAAACAGGGTATACACAATGTTTTTCAACCGTTTGAAACGATTTTTTATCAACCTGGAACTGTATGAAAACAACACAAATGGCAATCACACCACGTCTCGTACCTAAGTGTTGAGGCACTTTCGGCATGCTCTCTAAGATTCCAATAGAATTGAGTGTCGAAAATGCCCTTTTGACTTCCAAATTTCCCTGGGAAGATCGAAGGTAGCATGGTGGTAAAGAGCCGATATACAAAAAGCTATTGAGAAAGACCGCTTTGAGTGGTACGAATGCTCCAGGCAACGGTTGATCCGGTCGCCACTTGTCATCTGCCCTCTCTCCCCGCAGTCCCACTCCCTCGCCCTTTTCCTACGTTAGACCGCGCTCCCACTCAAACCATTCCTGCCCAAAGGCATCCCCTGTTGCATAAGGATCTGACTGTTGCAGCTGGCAATTTGTAAATAACAGCCGGTACAGCCTGGTACAGCCGGTACAGCCGGTACAGCCGATACAGCCGGTACAGCCGTGGTACAGCCGATACAGCCGGTACAGCTTTGGTACAGCCGGTACAGCCGATGCGTGGAAGCCGGTACAGCCGGTACAGCCGGTACAGCCGGTACAGCCGGTACAGTCAGCTGATACAGCCGGTACAGCCGCCGGTACAGCCGATACAGCCGGTACAGCTTTGGTACAGCCGTTTCGCGGTATATGTAATTTACGTATTTATTGTTGTTATTTATTAAAATAAAGTTAGTTTTTTACTATAATATGTCGTAATTGGTCAGCTAACGCGCCAGAGAGTACTTTATTGGTGAATTGAGCTATTCGGGGCCGTAATATCTGCATTATACACCGTTTTTAGCATAGATTCTATCCGTAAAAAATGTTAGAACAATTAGCTAATACAATAAATCGATTTCACTGACTTCATTGAACGTTACATAAGCCTTTTATCGTGCAGCATCAAGCCAATGGGAGCCTAGTTTTGATGTTTCTGTGCCTTATTATTCGTTTTTAGTCCTTTAACATATGGTTTCTCGAAGGTAGTACTGTTTGAAGGTTGCATTTTGATTTTTATCATTAAGTTGATGTTGGCAGGCTGTCATTGTCGGTGCTATTAACTCCAAACTATAAATTGTATGCTTGGATCAATTGTTGACGCAAGCGCACGTGGCGCGCGGTTTTGCCTCGTGGGTAGAAGCTTACTAGGCGCTTTGCTGAAATTACTTGGGTTTTAATTGAAGCACAGGCTTAGCTTTGCTTTAATCTCGCTTGACCGAAGCACTAGCCTAGAGGATCTTGAAGTTTTAAAGGGCTAACGACGGCATAAGTAATCGGTGACGCTAGCGAAAGAAAATGCCTCGCTGGTGCTTAAGCCAGGCTTAGACTTGGTCATACTAAAAAGTTTGGCAGAAGCTAGCTTAGTTTTCACATAAGCTTCTCGGAGCTTAGAAGCATCGTTTGAAGCTACTTGCGTTAAAAATTGGCTCTGCATGACGAGCTAAAAGTTTCTTGGCTGCGAAAAACGTTGCTGCTCGGCTGTGCTGATGAAGTCGAAGGGAAAAGCCCGAAACAGATGAGCAGAATTCGCTAGTAAGTTATAAACTTACAAATAAAATAGCGAATAGGCTCCCTCGGTATAGTTTAACACTTCATTCTTAAAAATCAGAGCTTTAAAGGTGAGCTTAATAGAAGCCAAGTCTACAGCCCCGCTTATTTTTACGGACAACCTGGTCAAAGCTGCGTTTAAACTTAGGGCATGTATAAGAAAATACTGGGCGTTGCGGGAAGCCGTAGCGCAGCTAACGGTGTTTAGGTTTGAAATTGGGCTGAGAATAAGCCAACTCCTTTTCAAAGCAAGCCGCCCAAATCGGTCGCGTAGCGGTGACCACGTATTAGTGCCTACTCTAACGCATACACGCTTGCCAAGAACAAACTAACTGCTATAATTGGATTATTTTGCGAGGATTACAACGTGTTTGCACTGGAAATGAATAATAATGCACAGAAAGGGCACCAACTGGACTCCGACAAGCGGTGCTTACCTAGCAAGCTTCTGTTACGTTACAGAAAGAAACTGCAATCAATAATATGTATTAACTAAATTATTGGCACTGAAAAGAATGAAAGATCTATGAAAAAATCAGTTGAAAATGCAGATATTCCGGTCCCCATCAGCCCAATTTACCTATAAAGTACTCTCTGGCGCGTTAGCTGACCAATTACGACATATTAAAGTAAAAATAACTTTAATTTTAATAAATGATGAACAATAAATACGTAAATTACATATAACGCGAAACGGCTGTACCGGCTGTACCGGCTGTACCGTCTGTATCGGCTTTAGCCACTGTATCGGCTGTACCGGCTGTTATATACCAACCGCTCTGCAGTTCACTAACAATAAATATGACCATAGCACTAGTAGTATTAATGGCATTTTTGTATCTAAGTAGCCGGGCTCTCTAACCAATACATTCACGAATTTCAGATGAACGTCTTGCGGTGTGGAGCTGCTCGGCGATTTGCCACATCTGTCAGGAAGCCCTTCGAATATACGCCAGATCGAGCCGCCGACTACCTATCAAAATATGAAGGTGGCCAAGTCATCGTGGAGAAATATGGAGCCGATTTTCCCGACGTCGCCGTTCTCACGATCGACAACTCGAAGAAACGGAATGGTCTCACTGGTTGGTCCAAAATTACCGGCTTTGATGTAAAATGAATAATTTCTAGGCAAAATGATGTCCGATCTACACCACGCCATCACCAAGCTTGAGCAGCAGCAAAAGGAGACGCGTCTGATCCTTGTCCGCGGCGCGGCACAGACGTTCTGCAGCGGCGGCGACCTCGGCTTCGTGCGCCAAATCGCCAATTCCGACGACGGCTTCATCATGTGCAGCCTGATGAGCAACTCATTGACTCGCCTCGCCTCGCTACCCGCCATCTCGATAGCCAAGATAGACGGATTTGCACTTGGTGGTGGCGCCGAACTCGCGTCGGCTTGTGACATTCGAGCATGCAAAGTTGATGCAAAAGTCGGCTTCGTGCAGGGACGCATCGGCGTTACGCCAGGATGGGGAGGAATGCCGTTTATGTTGCGAGCCATGGGATATTCGAGGTTCGAACAATAACCTCATTAAAAATTGAATTAGAGACTAAATACCGTTTCCTTCCAGGACGCTCGAATCACTCGCCACGGCCGCCGTGATGGATGCGGAGCGACTGAAGCAGATCGGCTTCATCCAGCACATCTACGCGAATGACCAAGACTTCGAGGCGTACTTGAAGAAGTTTATGGCCATCGACATCGAGCCGATCAAGGGGTTGAAAAAGGCTGCCTCCGCTCTCCATACACGCGATTCCGAGGCGTTCAACGTGGAACGCAGCGTCTTCGCCTCACTTTGGGGTGGACCGCTTCAACTTGCTGCACTCGCCGCCAACAAGAAGCATAATTGATAGGCGTCTACTCCTTTGAGTAGATTTCGGGTAATTCTTTTTCAAGAATTCATGCGTCGGGGGTCCCTAGTAATTAAATGGAAATGGTTATTGCAATAAAATGTTTAGTAACATTATCAAGACCGGCCATTAGACATTGAAATACTTTTATTAGACATCACATTACAAATCACACAAAAATGCACCCCGAAAATCATTGATCCAGTTTGAGCTGTACGTAGCTGACGTTATTCTTGTTGAAGTCGATGAGCTTGCCAATTTCTTCCGACGGGCTCAACGGTTCCCTCTGGCCGTCTTTGTAGAGTTGATATTTCTAAAAAATGGTTAGTGCTTGCAGAATTTGCAGATTTACCTTTGCCCAAGCGTCGCTGCCGGTGTTGACGAGCGCGAAGTGACGGATAGTCGTGTCGACGCAGCGACTGACCGTCCACTTCTAAACAAAAGATTGAAACCAACCAACGCTTTTCATACCTTATCGACTAGCACGAACTTTCCCTGTGCGTTTCCGGTGGCTTCAACGTGTAGGAAACGAATATCGGCTTGCTGTATGTCGTGGCCTGAAATAGACAAAAATTAATTATTAAATTTTTGACTCGCCTTTTGTGCTCGATTTACATTTCATCGTCTCGATCTTCTCCATTCGCTGCCGCTCCGCGTCGGTCAGGATCTGAAAAAAATGAAAAATGGTTTCAGTTAAATCGAATCGAACCTTTTTCGGCTTTTCCACTTCGCAAACGACGGACTGGGCTGTGTCGGGTATGTTTAGCTTCTTCTAAAGCAAGAATTGGTATAATTTGGTATGAAACAACCTTCAGCTGTTCGATTTTTTCGGCGGCTAGCTGCTGATGGGTGGGCCCTTTGGCGCAGTGGTGGTCGTCGTCGTGGCGGTGGCTAAATGTATTTTATCGATGAGTTTAAACAAATTACCGCAGACAGTAATTCAACCCGCAATTTTGGCAGCAAATTTTGACCGACTCGGCCTGGTGGCAGCCGGTGAGCGAGCAGACGAAGGGCTTCACCGGGATGGCATCCTAAAAAAGTGTTGTGCAAAAGCATAAATCCTACAGTTAACTTTGATGTTCCATCCCAGATATTCGATGTGGTCGCGCAGCCGTGCGAGAGGCGGTGGTCGCCACTAAAAAAAAGAGGTGCTATTGCAGTTGGGGGGCAGTCCGAAATTTTGGGGTGTAAGGGGCCGCCCGCTTAAGCTGCTTGGTTTTCAGCTTAAGCCTACAACCTACCTTTTACTTACTTTTAATAAGCTTCGCTTAGGCTTTTCTTAAGCAAAAGACCAAAAATCAGCTTATGTTTTTTAAATTCCCTAGGATGTCAAAATGGGGTCAGAGCTGTTTGGGTCGCGCTGGGCTACTAACTTAGTGGTGTTAAGCCCTAGGCCTGGGCTTGGCTTGGCTTTCCAAGAGCTCTCATTTTAAAAAACGGCATTTGGAGCGTCGTGTAGTCAAAATCCGGACTGTCCCCCCCCCGCAAGTGCAATAGCACCAAACAAGGTTCTCCAACGTCAAATGGGTCTACCAGAAAAACTGCTCGCACTGCTTGCAGAGGTGGGGCGTGTAGTCTAAAAAAAAGTAAAAAATGCACCGGAAATCTCACCGAGTCTTCCGCAAATTTGTAGGGCACAATGGCGGCCGAGATCGGGCAGTTCGGCCATACCTGAAATTTATATTTTCAACAATTTGCGTCCTAAAGAAAACGAGAAAAAAGAAAGTAAGTGAATCACGAGGAAATCACAGAGCCATCACAGTCATGGGAGCAAAATCGGGGGGCGCGGGGGGCGTGCTAGGGGGGGCGCCGGAAGTTTGGTAGTTGGGAGTGTTGGGGTGGGCTTGTTTTGTTTTTTTTTTTTTTTTTTTGGGTTTTTTTTTTTTTTGGTTTTTTTTGTTTTTTGGGGGGGGGGGGGGGGGGGGGGGGGTTTTCTTGGGTTTTTTTTTTTGTTTTTTGGGGGTGACTTTGGGGGGTATTTGGGGGGGCCCCGGGGTTTTTTGGGGGGTTTCTTTCCGCCCCTTCTTTTCTTGGTTTTCTGTTTGGGTGGGGTGGGGGGTTTTTTGGGTTTTTTTGGGGTTTGGGTGTGGGGGTTGGGGTTGTGTTTTGGGGGGGGGGGGGGGGGGGGGGGGGGGGTTGGGGGGCTTTCGGGGGCCCCCCCCATGGGGGTGGGTGGGGGGGGTGGGGGGGGTTTTTTGGGTTTGTTTTGGGTTTTGGGGTTGGTGCCTGGGTTTGTGGTGGGGTTTGGGTGGGGGGGGGGGGGGGGGTTGGCCGGGGTTGGGTTTGTTGGGGTTGGTTGGGGGGGGGTTTTTTGTTTTTGGGGGGGGGGACTGGGGGGGGGTGGGCCCTCCCCGGGGTTTTGTTCCCGGGGGGCGGGCTCGGGGGGCCCGGGGGGGGGGGGGCTCCGGCGGTTGGGGCCGGGGGGGGCCGGGGGGGGGGCGAGAGTGGGGGGGCCCGGTTTGGGTTTGGGGGGGCCGGGCAAACTTAATGGGGGGGGGGGGGGGGGGGGGGGGCGGGGCCGCGGGCCGGGCCCCCCGTGGGCTTTGAAGGTTTGGGGGGGGGGCCGGGGGGGCCCCCCCCAAAGGGGGGAGGTTCGCCGGGCCCCCCCCCCCCCCCCCCTTTTGGGGGGGGCGGGGAGGGTCTCTTTTTGGGTTTGAGCCTCGGGCGGGGGGTGGGATTAATTCCCCCCCGGGGGGGTTGGGGTGGGGGAAGGGGGGTGGGGGGCCCTTGGGGCGGAATCCGCCCCCCCCCCCCAGGGCCCCAAACCCCCAACCGACCCTAAACTTCAGAAGAAGCTCAATAAATGCTTTTTTGAGCGGTGAATTTACTGTTCCTGGACAGTCGCCTGTTTTTCCAAGATGGCTTTAATTGCGAGCTGCAAAACTTCGGTGATTGCCTCGAGGGTTGCCTAAAATCGTTTAGTTATCTCTACCTTCTTTTCTCTTTTTTTTTCTCACTTTATCGTGTTTGTCTTTTCTACACGTCGTGTCTTGTCTTTTAGTCGTGTTTCTAGACTTACATCCTCATCAAATTCCGGGATGTGTACGAAGAGCGCCTTCGATTTGTCGTGGCACAGCGAGATGTAGAAGGAGAATCCGCAGAGATATCTGAGATAACCTTTGCATTACGCTTGCTTCATCAGACCAACAACATATTTTGAACTCACCGGCCCGGGTCCTCGCTGGCCATGATCGTGAGCCCGGGGTGTTTTTCTCGAGTGGCCCCGGTCACCCGTTCCGCCAAATCCAGACAATTGATCCCCGAGCGCAACTCGGCGCCGTGTACAGTGCAATTTGGGGCCATACCATTGTCTGGCAACTTCTCTAAAAATTAAAAACTTATCAAAACCACAATGCCCTGCTGTAATTCCATCCTACGTACCAGCCACATCGCCCCGGCAGTAGCCATCCCCGAACGATTGCTGCTCAAACTTGATCGTCTTCTTTACAGGGTGCACGCCAACGTGAATGATCAGCTAAAACTAACTTTTGACTGCTTCATGCGTGCTTGGCGCAGCGTTGAAGCACCTACATCCGGGCAGTGCTCTTTCCAGTAGTTGTGCACCTTCGTGTCGACCTCATTGTATTCCACGGACATCAAGTCGGTCACCAGATTCGCGTCATTGACTTCAGGGAGCCCAAGCTAACCCGCGAAAGTCTTTTCAGGCACTCCTTGAGCTTACCTTGGAAAGATTCTTGACCACCTCCGTTGACGGATTCGTTTCCCAGGGTCCAAACGGGCCAAATCCGGTCACCACAACGGTTTTTGTCATCGTTTCGCTGAAATTAATATTTTTTATGAACTTTCGGGCGATGAATACTGCGAATTTGACTTCTGAATCATTTAGTTGCGGGGCTACATGGCGACCCTCGTGACACATGAACGGTGTATCTTTCTCGAAACTCGTGCTTCTTTTTTCATCGTGTAACGCTGAAGCAAAAACAAAAAAAAACGAAAAAAGGTCGTGTTTTTATGCTATTTATGTTCTAAGTTGACTTAAATAATGCAAATATATTATTTTCAGGTAGACCTCGGGCCGTTGACCGCCTTCATCCACCGGCAGCGTACACAAGGAGCGCGGCTTCCGCCTTGAAGGTTTGTCAATTGTTGTCTTTGCAAACCATTTTTGCAGATTTACATCAAGGGATGGGCTTCCTCACGCATCTCGTCGCTTTCGCAATAGGCGTCTACGTCGGTGCGTATGCGATCCAGATGTATGACGTGAGTGGTTTGGATTCTGGATTTCGAGTCTGCCAGGGCTTCGTTAGGTGGTCTATCTTTTGCTTTTTACGCCTTTGTATGCTAGCGAAATTGTGTATATTGCGCTCAAAAACATTCTTGATTTTCCGGATAGCTAAATTTCCTCTTTAGAAGAAGCGCAGAGATGAGGGATGGATAAAAGTGGGTTTTTTGCTGACCTGGGTCGAAATTTTGCCTTGATTATCTTTGTTTTAATCCAGGTCTTTTTAAAGTCTTTATATATTAAAATTTCAGGTTCCACGCATACCGTCGCCCAAGGAGATCACGCAGCGCGTCGAGGATGCCTTGAAGCCGTACGAGAAGAAGGAAAATAAAAAGTTCCCGAAGAACATTTTGTAACCGTTTATTTCGATTTTCGTAGTACAGGGCTTTACGACGTTGTAAATATTATTGTACTGCTAGCAGGCCTGGGAATTTGGCGGGCCGGGCCGGGCCAGGGCCGAGATTTTCGGGATTTTAGGCTGGCGGGCCGGCCCAGGCCGGCCCGTCAAATATGGAGGGCCGGCCCGGGCCGGCGTCAGGCCGGACCACCACCTTGCCAATAAGTTATTTTGAGGTTTAAATGAGGTAATTTAATTACATTGTAAGTTTTCCATATTGATATTCAGCTTAAATCCATCTGTTTCAAGCAGTTAAAGTAAAAAATCCGAGTTTTGGCTTAACTTTGATTTATCAGGAAAACGACCCAGGTTCGATCCCGGCCGAAGTCAATCTTTTTGCTTTTTGCTTTTTTTGGCCGGAAATGTTCAGAAATGCTGGGAATATGCCTTGTTAGCCTTATTAGAGTGTATTAGCGTTCAAGCTACACGTGGACGTCAAAGAAATTGAACTCCACTAAGTAAACACAGACTTTTTTCTATTGAACTAAAGATGTAATGTTGTATACTGCTTTATGAATAAATTCTCGTTACATACCATACCTAAATCGGTTTGTGCAAGCCTATAGACAATTAACGGACTTGATCTAACACGTTTTTGTGACTCCGGAAAAATTAAATGATGGCATATACTGGTTTGGTAAATGTACCCAAAATGTCAGGCCGGCCCGGGCCGTAGGCCAAAAAGTGGCTGCGGGCCGGCCCGGGCAGGCCCAGACTAGACCGAGAAAAAATGGGCTGGCAGGCCGGCCCGGGCCAGCCCATTCCCAGGCCTGATTGCTACCATTGTCACCGGAATGTCTTTATTTCATGCCAGCTCGATTCTTTTTCTAATGATGCCGAGGTAATTGGCTGGAAGCTTTCGTTCCTACGTTGCCGTTTGTTTTCGATATGTATTCCCCTCTAACCCCCACTCGTAATTCTGATGCCTCGATTTCGCAAGTTGCTTTTTGGTTGTGATCCGCCGTCTCCCCTGCTTTTATCAATTGCATCATGGCCCCGTTCGTGTTATATAAACGGCTATAGACCAGGAGAAGTGCTATCTGGATTTTCTGGTTGATGCAACCCTACAATTATCACTATTATCACCACATCCGTCGGCATAGAGTTGTTATTTTTTGTAAGCAATTACACCTTGCTTTCAGGGAATGGGTCTATTCGGGCACCTGATAACGCTGGCCGTCGGATTCTATGGTGGAGCATACGCAGCACAAAATTACGAGGTGAGATTTACATCTTAAAAAAAATGTCCTGGGCGCTTTATGATGGATTTTGAAAATGCAGATGTCGCTTGCACGGGACAGCAGCGCCGCGGTTCATTGCGCGCGCGCGCCGTTGCCATTGCGCACGCGCGTTGCCCGCGGTGCGCGCGCGCATTGACCGCGGCTGGCACGGCCCAGGACGGGCCGTGCGCGGCGGGAGCGCGCGCCGCGCACGGCTGGACCGCGCGCCGTGCACGCAAGGAACCGCGCATGGATGCCTTTACTATTAATATATCCTTACTTTTCCTTGTATTCGGTGCATTTAATCGAAATTAGATACACCTTGCTCCACCAATAGTTTATCATACAATAATCGACCAGGAACTTGAATGAAATCACAATACGCGATAAGATAACAGTAGACACAGAAAAATGAAGAGTATGGATGAACAAATGATACAAACATAAGAAAAACCACGGGTTGTTCACAAATGACAGATAATAATTTAAAGTTTGCTTTTTACATTTTCTTGGTCCCTGAACATCGACGGCAGTGGTGCGCGTCGTCGAATAGCACACATCGGGCCCGACTGCATACAGACTCCGAACATAACCCTAAAGAATAGATATAAGTAGATTAAACTCTACTTACAAGTAGCACTGCAGATTCAGCGGGTAGGTTCGTCGAGCAACGGCACACATGAGCGAAAAGAAGCGCACTAATTTGAAAAGTTAATTAACTTTAGCAAAAAAACCAACCAAAAGTAGGACGTCTGCTTTGCATATCAAGGTGGCGCGTGTCGTGCAACTTGATTTTTCACAAGTATTTGCCCATGCCGTCAAGCAAAATCTAAGAAAAATTGATGAAAAGATGACGATCGATACCTCCTTCTTCTTTTGATGGTCGGTCTTCAGTTTCCTATGCGCGGGTATTGTCGGCAGCAGGAAGCAGCTCGCGTCTCGCAGCCTGTCTTCCGGAAACAACGGTCTGCTAAAAAAACATAGAAAGCCAAGACTTGAGGTGTCACCGGCACAGGGAAGACCTATTTTCCTTAGGAAAACTCCTATTGAATCCATATTGAAAGCGACGCCACCCAGACCATGAGCTTTTCATAAGGAAAAAATAGATAGGAACCTTGTGCCGGTGACAACTAAGCAAGAAACACTGACCAGTATTATCCCAGCTAACACAAGTTGACCAGTATTGACGGCAGATGTGAAAATTCGTCGCACTCGTTGCCCATCATCTCGGCGGCACCTTCCGAGGCGGTTGCCTAAAAGCTTTTAGTAAAATAACTTGATAAAAGGCTAGTGGTGAAAAGCATAGAGCAGCGTTGGGCTGGCGGCTTGAATCCCGTCGACGTGACTGGCGCATCAGAACAGGATACCAAACCTAAATTTGAACTTAGAAAGCCTAGAATGAACGATACCTTTTCCGCAAGAAGTCTTTCATTCAGCACCTTCCTGAATTGGGTTCGACATCCAGACTTTTTTATCTAAAAGGCATGCAATAACAATGAAACAATTCGAAACGAGTTGAGGATACAAAAGAGGAACGAGGTTCTCGCAAATTACGAACGGGATTAAGCTATGAAAGTAGTTAGTAATCGCAGGCCTTAACAGATTTCGATAAAAAGTTTAGTAAACGGCGAGGTAATAATTATTTTTCTCTGAACTATGGAGTTTTTTTAAACTTGTGGATTTCGCCATGAAATCGCGAAATTCTCCGTGCGGTACTTCCAACACCTATCGACGTCACGGCGAAAACGCGGCGCGCGCGCGCATTGACCGCGCACGGGAGGGGCCCGGCTGCCCGGTCAATCCGCGCGCGGCATTGGCACGGCGGGTCCGCGGCCACGGCGCGCGCACGGCGGAGTCGCGGCCCGTGCACGGCGAGCCCACGGGCCGCGCGGACATGCCGCGGCGCTGTTGTCCCGTGTGGACGTCGAAAATATCGATGCTGCCCGAAATGCCATCATCATTGCCATTGTGCGGGGCCAAATTCGATTCCTAATAATAATCATAATAATATGGTGGTCCCTGCGACCCAGCCTTCAGCTTAAATTTTGGTAAACTTTTCGAAAGGGGTAACTTTTCAAGCGCTAAGTTGAAATTTTATAAACTTCCATCTTCAGGTGCCCAAACTACCGTCCGTCACCGAGCTTCAGGGCCGAGCAGAAGAATATCTCAAGCAGTTCCAGAAGAAGAGCGAAAAATAGACGTCTCTTCCGACCACTCGATTCTTCTGTAATAATGATTTTGTGGTATATGTTCTTTCTTTTCTAGAATTCATATAATTTACTTGTCTTTTGTTGTACATCTTTGGCTTGAGCAATTGTACTTGGTCGGGTAATCTGCGATTTTTGTGTGTACTCGTTTCCCTTCGCACGTTTTCATAGGAATAAAAATAGTCTAACCACGCTGTGGGATAGATCTTGAGGAGTGGATTTATCACAAGAAATGGTGCCACAGCTTCTTCTTTCGCCGGATCTCTTCCGTCTCTTTGAAGCCGGTTTCGTAGTAGCCGGGTGCGGTGACGGGTGGTGGGCACTCGGAGCAGGGCCAGGGATGGCCCGGTGGGCCGTTGGGCCCTGAAAAATCAGATTTTTTTTGGGTAAAACTTTAGTAATTAGTTACTGAAAGGTGCCACGCACCCTGCAAGCCCTGGGGGCCTCGTTTTCCCGGGAGGCCGCGGTGCCCTGATTCGCCTGGGGAACCGGATTCGCCGGGAATTCCTGAAAGAAGCATAAATCGGCGGCGTTAACGGAAGGAACCCTAATAACCCTACGTTTTTGGTCATTTTTCACGTAATTTGAGAAAAAAAAACGACAATTTGCGGAGATTTGTACATTTTATTACGGGCTTTTATATCTGGGATGGTGTAAATGCTATAAAAATCAAGGCATTAGCAAAAATGGAGGCTTAGGTTAGTGTTTAGGCTCAGGCTTAGCCTTGGGCTTAGGCCTAAGCTCCTTACCCGGAATTCCGTTCTTTCCGGGCGGTCCCTTATCGCCCGGTGCTCCCCGGGGTCCCGGGGCTCCCTCCTTGCCCGGTGGGCCGGACATTTTGTAGATTTTTCCAGGTTCTCCCGGCTCGCCGCGAAGCCCGATGGAACCTAAAAAAAGCAGTGATTGGAAGCAAGTGGATCTTTACAGTACCCGTGAATCCCTTTGGCCCAACCCGGCCCGGCTCTCCCTGCGGGCTGGGCGGCGCCGGCCGGCCGGGTCTTCCGGAATGGCCAGGGCGGCCGCGGGGCCCCTTGGGGCCCTCAGGCCCTTGGTCGCTAAAAGTGATATTACTCGTTTTTGAAAGGGACTATGAAGGTAGGAACGTCGAGGTAAACTTACCCAACTTCCCCGGGGGGACATGGGCGGATGCATGTCTGACGTGTGTCTCCCTCAGCCGGGCGGCCGGGATGCCCGTCGGAGCCTAAATATGGGAAGTGGATTAAAATATGTTGCCTTTTGCCCGCTTTCAGCGCGGGAGAAAGAAGATGAGAGAGAGATCGTGTGAGAGATAGAGAGAGAGAGAAAGTTATGTCAAGCGATTGATATAATGCAGATTGCTTTAAGAGGGCTTAGAAGTCCAAAAAAACCCTGATCGTACCTGGTGTTCCGTCTTCTCCATCGATTCCATCATGACCAGGGGCGCCAGGCGGGCCGGCTGCTCCAACGCAACAGCCTGAAAAAGGTGGATCTCTCGCTCTCTCTCTCTCTCTCTCTCTCTCTCTCTCTCTCTCCCTCGTCGCTTACTCTGCATCTCTCGCTTCATACGGCGCCGATGTTTCAGGTCAAATTTCGCCATCTCCACTCGTCGCCACAGATCGGCGACCACGGTCTGAAAACACGAATGCGGCTGCTACAGTAGGCCTGAGTCAAGGGGTACGAACTGCGTCAAAGTCTCTTTAAAACACTCAAAAGACTTTTAAAGCGGCCCCAAACGGTTCCCGCCGCGACTCACCGGGCACTGCCCCTTCTCGACGTCGTGGTGCAGGAGGAAGATGGCGTGGAATAGGGCAAGTGGGACCAATGCACAAGCACACACTAGGGCTGTCACGGATAGGGCGGCAGCTACACGAACCATGAGACTGCTGGAATAACCAGTAATAGAGAGAGAGAAAGAGAGAGAAAGAGAGAGAGAGAGAGAGAGAGAGAGAGAGAGAGAGAGAAAGCGAGAGATAGAGAGAGAGAGAAATAAAGAGATACTTTATCCGAGCTTACAAATCAAGAAAAACTCGAATAGTTTCTGCTTCAGCTTATGCACCGAAGCGACATATCCCTCCTGTCTGCCCGTGCAACTCCATAATTGGTCCTTCTCCCATAACCAGTCCCTTATTTTGTGCCCCCAGGGCTCAAACCCCTGACTGGCTGGCTGGCGCCAGGTGAGGGGCGATGCCCTCAAAGGCGCCAACAATTTACAGAGGGCGAATGAATAAAAAGGGCAAACGTATTACGGAAAGTTAACGATCATGCAAAAACGAAGGGCAGGCAAGCAGAGATTTTTTAGGAAAGCGCAGGCTAGCAGAGAATCTTTAGGAAATGGTAGGCTAGCAGAGATGCTTTAGGAAAGGACAGGCTAGCAGGGAT